>BQNB010021938.1:1371-63613 GCA_026074375.1 Tanacetum coccineum | reverse complement strand
TAAGTGCTTTTTGTTCCGTGATCCTAAAAGTTATCAAATGAATAATGAAAGCATTACATTATGTCACACAAGAATAAGCTGTAAGTTGTAGGATGGTAATAATGAAAAATGATAAAAATAGAAAAATCTTTGAAAAATAGGAAGCGGGGTGTTTTATAACTTGTGACTTCTTAAATCTCCCCACAAAAGACTTTACTACTTCTTAAAGGATTAGTTTAGGGAGGTTTCGAGGTATTTGGTTATAGAGCATGTAATATTGTGTGAGGACACGCAATCATTTAGTTTGGGGAATTTTGATATGTGTGAAAACACATATCCATTTTATATCAAAAATGACCCTTAAAAGACCAAAACTGTGCATAAAATGCTTGTATATTGCTTGTTTTGTCTTTCTTATTGTGTAGGTACGGATAAAGCAAAAATCACAAGAAAACGGTCAAAACCGGACAAACACGAACACGGGAACGGAAGAGCACGCAAAAAGCCGATAGAATGCTATCAAAGTTCAACTTCAGTCAACCTTTGGTCAACCTAAGTCAAACCACAAAATGACAAAAATTCCAAAATACCAAAATCAGTCCTTCAAGTTTTCCAATGTTGCAAATTTAACCCTAAACCTAAAACGGGCTAAAACTTTCCATAAACCTTAGCCCGTTAAAACCCTTATATAACCAAAGCCCAAAACAAATGTTAACTGGCCCAATTTATTTTAAGAAGCCTAAGTCAAAGTAAAAGTAGATCCGAGTCAACAAAATAATCAAACGCACCCTTATAGTAAAATTAAGCAAGAAAAACAGGTTTTTACTGCTCACCTTTCTTCTTTGCGTTTACCCAGGTCAAAAATCAAGGGGCAAATCACAATTGGACACGGGTCAAGCTAATTCAAGTGATAAAGATCATAGTGGCAGGGTAAAAACATCATCAAACGCATCTTATTAGTCAAGCCCATCAAGTGAGGATCGTGGATAATGAAGGAAACACAAGAGGAAGGGATTTTATATTCAAGTCACTCACAATAGAAGCATACTAGCTGTCACATCACGGATTGCCATGCTAGCAATCCGTGTGAGCTAGATGTGATCCAACAGTCTATGATCATGATCCAATCATTGCTAATAATTGAAGGCTAGGATTTAAAGGAGCGTGTACAGAGACCTCAGACCTAGAAGTTTCTCCTGGACCCTATAAATAGCAAGTCACTCCTCAAAATCTTCATCTTCTTTTCCTGCAAATTTTTAGTTTAATAAGCTCTTTTGTAATTTTTAGTTAAAAATGTAATTTTCTTTTAAGCTTTTGTAATTCGTTTTCCAAAGCATTGTAATCTCTCTTAGTTATTAATAAAATCAAAATTTAAAGTTTTATAAGCTATTTTCTCTTATAAGCTCTTAATCCTCTTCAAATGTTATGTTATTATTTCATAAGCTCACAACAAGCTCTCATAAGCTCTTACAAGTCTCTAAGCTTGTAATTGAGCTATAATAAGCTTTAACATACTTAAACTCTAAAACCAGCTTAAGTACCTTTGCTTAATTGGACTTGGAGCTTTTGGATGATGAACTAGAAAGGGAAGAGTTCATAGGACTTATACTGGCTTATTAACAATAAGCCAGAGCTTGTAGATTGCTCATTTGAGCTTATTAATGCCTTTGTTTAGCTAAGGCAGAGGTAAATTCTCTTTAAAATTCAAGTTACTTAGCTTAAATATTGCATTTGGTTAATTTCAGCTTATTAGTTGCTTATTTGTGCTTATTAATGTGTTATTATGTTTATTAGACTTATTTGATTATCTGTTTTTGAATTTATTAGTTCAGATCATAGCTTTTCATGTTTAGTCTTATAAAAGTCATAAAAAACCAAAAAATAGTAGTTTAGCTTAGAGCTTATTAAATTGGCTTATTTTCTGCTTAGGATTGCTCATTAGGTTGGTATTAAGCTGTTCTATATCTGGTCTTAAAGTTGTCATCATTAGTTTGCAAATTCATAAGCTTAAATGGATTTGCTAAGAAATAAGGGAGTGTTTGGATCAGCAGTACTAACCTCAAGTTAGTACTGCTTGAGTCCCTTTAATCCTAGGTTTTTGATTTAAATCTATCAAATAAGTTTATCATTGTAGGATTTAGAGACTTAGTTGGTCTAATTCAGTTTTAATATAAGATAGCTAGTTATTTTTAAGAATCTGTTAGAATTAAGGTAGTAGAATAATCATTTCAAGCTTAGATCAGTTTTAGCTTTTACATTCTCTAAATTTGCATATAGACTTGTGATTTAAGAGTGTTAAAATGAGTTCTATAGGTCTGCATCATTAGAATTAAAGTTTGGGTTCAAAAACTTGTCAACTGCATCAGCAGTTTTAATGGACTTACTGTCATTTTTGAGCTTAAGTTTCAGTAGGGTAAAATAGGATATAGCTTTTAATTTTCATTTTTTAAGTAGCTTAGAGGTCATAGTTTACAAGTTTGCATTTAGTTTTTGAAAAGTAGATTGTTAAGTGATCTGTTTTAAGTTGGCAAATAAGCCATTTGTCTTTTGATTTCCAAAACAAAACTCAGCAAGAGCTGAGCTATCTGTCTGTTTTGTTGAGCTTTTTCAATAAGCTCAAGTTGACCAAAGTCTTTTCAAAAAAGCATTTTTATAGAGCATTTTAGTCAGACTTTAAGAAAAGTTAAGTCTCAAGTTTTAAAGTGCTTATTTGATAACTCAAAATTAAGCTCAAAGTGTCCTTAAGGACTGTTTGGTAATTGATTTTAAGACTAGGCTTATTTAGTTTTCTAGCTTATTACTTGCTTATTTTTAGTTCTATTTAGCTCATTAGTTTAGGTTTAGCTTATTATAGCTTATTTAGTCTTAATTTTAGCTTATTAAGGTTTCTAGCTTATTTAGTTTAAGAAAAAGCCAAAAAAAAGTTAGCTAAGTAGTTTCTGTCAAGTTTTCAGCTATTTTTTAGCTTATTTAGGGCTTTTCATAAAAAGTTGCTTTTATTAAAAATGCTTATTTTTAGTAGCTTAATAACTTTGCTTTTATAAGTTTTTCAAAAAAAAGGGAAAGTGGAAATCGGGGGTGAGCAAGACTCGAACCCCCGACCTCTACACTCTCAACCCTTTTATAACACACACACACCACTCACTACCACTGTGCCCTTGGGTCTTTTTCGTTATAAACATGCAACATTTATCTTTTATACACATTTTCCCCTTAAAAGCCTTATAAGCTGTTATAGCTTATTTCGTGGCTTATTTGATAAGCTGTTTTTAAAAGCTTATTTTTCCTAGGTTTCAATTAGTATAAGCTATTTTCTGTATGTGAAGTTGGTTCCGCCATTTTGAGTGTTTGTCCTTTATGTGAGACTCAACCGGATTCCCACGAACATTTATTCTTCGAGTGCTCGTTCTCTCATCAGGTTTGGAGTTCTATTAAATTTAAAGCGGGTTTGTCTATTTCGAATTCGTCTCTTAATTCCATAGTGGCTACACTCATGCCTATTGTAAAACGCAAGTCTTTTAAGAGTTGTGTTGGTAAACTTTGTCTTGCTGCTTCCGCTTATTATATATGGAATGAGCGTAATTCTAGGCTGTTTAAGAAGTCAAAGAGATCAGTTCTTGAGGTGGTGGATTGCATTATGTCGTCTGTCCGTTTGAAGCTTCTTACTTGTCGATTCAAGAAGTCCAAGGATGCGGTTATGTTTTCGCGCGTTTGGGAGTTACCGTTATCTAATTTAAAGTAATCATGTTTTATTGTTTATGTATTATTAGATGGTTTTTCCCCATCGGTGTTATTGGGTATGTAATAGTTTTTAGATCTCATATGGCATGTCATATGAGTAGGGGTTGTTCAAGCTGATTAGCTTGAGGTTAATGTGGCACACGGTCACATTCCATTGTACTTCATTGACATTTTTGGCGTAATATAATTTACCGAGGCTGATTAGTCCTCTTTACCCAAAAAAAAACACATAGGTGCAATATCGGATTATACCTAAAAAGACGTATATGCGAAATATTAGACTATGTTTTTACGTGTGGGTGACACTAACTATTTTAAAATAGTTTGAGCATATCATTAAAATAAGTCGACGTTGATAAAATCATAGGTTGACGTACGCTAGGTGCATGATTAAGCTAAAAAGGCAAAATGCGCAAATTTTACATAAAAACACAAAATAAAAATACGACATATCTATCTATATATATAATAAAATAAAATCTTTTTGAATCTCCCTCCAACACATGATTATGTCATTAATGGCATCACTAATGACATCACTAATTATGTCACTAATGTTAAAAATATTAACAATTTGCATCCCTCATTTAATTGTCTACTTAAAATATGTTCTAAAATCTTGAATTTTTTTTATCATGTTCTTAATTATTTATTTTATTTTGAAAATTTAAAATTCTGATGATCAGGTTTCATTTTTAAGCTATTATACACTCTCTGTTTATACATTCTTATAATTTTTTTATATTTTGTTGTTTGTATCGCATAGAGTTTCATATTTCTCCATGATAATATGAAAGTCTAATTCTACTAGCTACCCGTGAATTTTACGGGCTTATAAGCTATATTAACATTTCACGGGCTTATAAGCTATATTAACAATTCTTTTGCAAATTTATATTAACATTTAATAATTCAGAGTTTACCATCTATTTCTATTAGAAAATGCATAGTATTTTCATTAATTGCTTATTTTATTTAGCTACCCATGATTTCACGGGCTTATAAGCTATAGTTTTTTATTCAAAAGTTATTCAACGACCTCTATTAGCTACCCGTGAATTTCACCGGCGTATAGGCTAGTAAAATATATATGTAAAATAATAAAAATGCATAGAGCATGTAAACTAATATTTAGTCTAGAGTCGGGTTAATATTTAAGGTATGTTCTACGACGTACGCGAGATAACCTATCCGGTTACTTGTAAAAGTAATTTTTACTTAAAAGTAAAATAAATAATAAAATACAAGATTAAATAATAACCTAAAAAATTATAGATCGTTGATCAAAGGCACGCTCGTAATCGAGGTTAAATAAAAAGATAATTCAAGCTAAAAAATGACCTGACAAGCACAAAATAATTTACATAAGTAAATTTAGTCAAAGACTTTATAACAACGCAAATGGTTGTTAACATGATCTTGACGGTTGTCACACGCTGTGACGGCATCGCGTGTTAATCGTGACGCCGTCATGAATAGAATATTCTAGATAATGGGTTGGGTTGTACAATCTGACGTCGTCTAGAGATCTTGTGACGTCGTCTTGAGATGGGTTGTGACGGCGTCATGTGTAATCTGTGATGCCGTCTCCAGCTTCTGAGTAGAAATTCTTAAGAGATGTTAGTGTAGGTTCGTAGTCTTGTCTATTTCTTCTCTAAATGAGCCCAAGTCATGTGTATTTCCTCCAAATGCCTTCTAAATGCTAAATACCTGAAAAGGAACGATTAAGTACCTATTTTGGGCATAAATGCACGATTTAGGGGGTTAAACGACCCTGAAAAAGTGTTTAAAATGACACCTCATCAGTAGATTTCTTTGCTCTTGATGCATTGACATGTAGTTCATATTGACTCAGAGTATCAAACAAGTGATCAAATTCAGTTTCCTTAATATTAGCAATCTGACAAGTCATGGTCACATATTTGCTCAACTCGGGTTGCAATGAATTGAGAAACTTGGTGTTAATTGAGATTGGTAAAGGGTGAATTTTATTTCGATCCATAGAATTCACAAGTCTTGTAAGCCTTTCATACACAAAGGATAAGGATTCTCCTTCCACCGCAACAAAATTGTCAAATTCATCGACAAGCCTTGAGTGTCTCTGTTGTTCAGTTTTTTTCATAACCATGCATCAACCTTTTGATCATTTCCCACATTTAATTTTCATTTTTACAAGCATCTACAAAATTGTAAATATCATTGGGTATTCTTTGAAGAATAAAATTCATCACTCTGATGTTAGAAAAATATTGTTTCTTATTGTTTCAGTCATTTTGCTGAGTGGTTCAATTATTTTCCTTTCATACGGTCCAACTTCAATTGAATGTCACATCCGCCATCTTCCTGTTTATTACGTAGAAACCTTATAAAATGACTTGCCCATGGTACATAACTTCCTTTCTTTAACATCGGAGGTCTTTCAGAAGCTCCCGATTCAGCAAGAGTTTGCTGATTTGATGCAGACATGATTTGATTAAAACAATGAATACAATGCAAACTCATATCATTTTAGAGATAAAGTCTTTCAATCGTGAAATCAAAGAGCAATAACAACTAAGTTTGTATTACAATACTTCAAATACGAAACCTTGAAGATATGAAACCTTGAATTGTATACAAAGTCTAAGTAACAAGAAGCCTTTATACGAAAGCTTAATTTACGAAAGTAAAAAAGATACGAAACCTCTGAAACTGTGTTACAAAACCTTAAACACTGTGTTACGAAACCTTTGAAACAGATATACGAAACTTTCAAATTCAAAAACTGAATCACGAAACCTTCAATTAGGAAAGCTGTGTTACGTAACCTCTGAATACGAAACCAAGAATTAGGAAACCTCATTTGTACAAAATTGTGTCTTCACTGTAGTAAGAAACTTCTACTTACGAAACATGGAAATACGAAACCTTAGAATATGAAACCCTTAGATACGAAACTGTGATATGAAACCTTCTGTATAAAACCTGTGTTACGAAACCTTGGAGTACGAAACCAAAACCAATTTCTTGATACAAAACCCCCAAATACGAAATCACGGATTATGAAATCTTCATAGAATACAAAACCAAAATGGTTACCGAAAGCTCCAATATATGAAACCACAACTTTCGTACATTCCAAATTTCCACTAACTTTCGTAAAATCACAAAACCTTAATTGTCGTAAATTCTTTGCTACGAAACTGATTAAGAGCTTATAGATTTGATTTTTACGGTTTAAAGTGATGCAATCTATTAATTATCTTTTCAAATTTACTAAGTTCTAATGTTAGAAAGCTTATAATTGTTTTACGAAAGCTATAATCCTTACGTATGATAGTTTCTGAAAGCTTTAAGATCCTATATGAAAGCTCAAACTGGTAAGAAAGTAAATTCCCGCCTAAAAACAGTTACCGAAACCAAAAATTCAAGGATACAAAATTTATAAAAACACTAGAAACAGTTTCCGAAACCGCTGTTCTATGTTACAAAAGCTATTAATCACAAAAGCAGTTTCCGAAACTAGTTTCTTAGGTACGAAAGTGTTGGGCCAATTTTATTGCCCACTGATTCCTCGCTTAGGATTTGAATACAAAGTAACCTAAGTGTAATTATCCTTTAACAATTCAAGGTCACTGAGTCTACAAGAAAGACTAGCATTCAGTGAGGCGGTACTCAGTGAATGAAGCCTGAGCCAAAGAAGAAGTTGATAGGTTTAGTGAGTTATGGCAATAGACTCATTGAGCCCCATACGATCTCCAACAACTAGAAGACCCTAAAGACAAGAGACTGAAGAATAGGCAGGATAGTTTGAAAGCGGATAAGTCCAAGCTCTTATCTCCTAAAGTCAACTTATCCTGAAGAGGGTATAAGACAAGTTTAGTGTCAGGACTGAACTTAGAAAGAGCATTTGTCCCATACCTAGAATAGAAATTGTAATAGAGACAAAGTTGTACAAATGTACTAGTGTATTAGGATTGGGATTAGTGCTTACCACCCATGTAGGTGTGACCCTACCTAGGTAGTATAAATAGAACTCTTTTAATGGAGTAGATGTTAAGTTTGTGCATTCAAAGTCGTAACTTTCACAAACACACATCCACTACTCCAAATCTACTAAGTCGTTGAGCAAGCTCAGTTGGTTAGCATAGTAGTTAGCTTTGCATAACACTTTAGGTTTATGCAAATTTATTAGTGAGGAGATCACACGCACACATTGTTATTCAATCCCCATTGTAGTTCCGCATACAATGAGGTATAATTTTTTATTAAAAGAGTTAAACGTTGAAAAGTTATTTTTGTGTCTTTTACTTATTAGTTATATTTACGTACACAAATATTTTCAAAGAACAAATTTTTTACTTTAGTTGCTAGCCATGAGTTAGTTAATGATAACTTTGTAGTTATTATTCACTAACTAAGTGGGAACAACAAGTGGTATCAGAGCCTTAGGTTTGTAAAACTTACTTAGCACTAATTTTCTTAAGTTTTTAAAACCTAGATCCTTAAATGGCTGTAGTAAATGATGTACCCCAACTAGTTGACAAAAAGGGAGGTAGCTATGCTGCTATTGTGCCTAAACTAGAGCCAGAAAAATTTAATAAGTGAAAAAAGCGAATGCTTTGCTACTTAGCAGGAATGGAACCCTATTACTTAAAATGTATTAAGTATGGTCCATTTCAGCCAAAAATAGCTGATGGTGATGCTAAGCCTGAGTCCCAATAGACCCCAAATGAGAGGAGGGTGGTCGTCCAAGACCAGCGCCTTAAAAGCATCATTATTTCATGTCTACTAGATGACATAATATAATCAATCATTAGCTATGTTTCAGCCAAAGAAACATAGACTGACTTGGTTCACAACTTTGAAGGTCCCTCAGATAACAAGGAAACAGGATCATGTATCTGAAACTTGAGTATCAAACTTTCAGGGCTAAGTCCACTGAAAGTCTCTCACAAACCTACACTCACTATAAGACCCTACTCAATGACCTTGCCAATGATGGTGTTAACCTCTCTAAACATGAAATCAACGTTTGTTTCGTGAACAGTCTCCTTGAGAAGTGGCTAACCTTCTCTCAGGGACTTAGGAATGCCAATCATACTCAGACTCTTAACCTTGCAGATATCTCTGAGAGGTTTGTCTATAAGGACAACCTAATCCAAAGAAGGTATTCTGACACCAAAAAGGCCCTCATTACTACTCCCTCAAGCACTACAATATCTACTGCCTTCTTTTCTAACAATGTCATTTAGGATTTCTAATAAAATTCTAATGATGAAGTAGATGAAAGGTCTAGTAAGGAGTATCTAAGAGACTTAGATATTGAGTATCAGGAAAGATCCCTTTTGGCAAATTCAAAATGTTTTATAAAAAGAAGAAACAATTTCTCAGGTAAAAAAGCAAATGAAAATACTGAATGTTACAAGTGTGGAAACAAAGGTCATTTTACAAGAAACTATTTTTCTAAAACGTCTGAACCTTCTTATAAATCACCAGTGAATAATTACTCATCAGTGTCTAAAGGCTTTCAACCAAAGTTTACTCCAAAACTTATTCAGTCTTCTTCAAACTCAAATAGTCAAGCTGATCCAAAGTTTTAGAAAGATTACACGGCTGAGTACAAGAAGATGAAAGCTAAGCTTGCACTCCTTGAGGCAAGTCCCTCGAGTTCTCAGAACCCAAAGACCTTCTAACTAAAGAACAAAGGTTTAGTCGTTAAAACCTTTGATTGGGATGAGGAAGAGGTTTCAGATAAGGAAGAAGTCACTCAGGTCAAGGTACTGATGGCTCTAGCTGATGATGAGCTCACTGTTGGAAAGAGTCATGCTTGCAATGGTGAATGGGTCGACATCACTATAAGAAAGGTAAACATTCTTTTCTCTATGGATAAAGATGCCGATTGGCAAACTTACCTAAAGTATATCAACATTGATCTCAAGTTTGTTGAAGAGCAATGATTAAACTTACTTTCTAAGTATAACAAAATGGTTTTTGAATTAAACAAGTGTAGAGATGAATTGCTAATTCTAAAACAAGCTAAGCTTAATGCTGTCACTTTTCAAATTCAAAACACTGAACTTACAAAGTTAAATCATGCTCTTCAAGAACAACTCAAAGAGGAGAAAAAGATCAATGAAAAATGGCTAACTAACTCAAAGAAAGTTAGTCAATGTATCAGTGAGCAAATTCCTCACCAAAAGAAGAAAGTTCTGGGTGGTGAATTATTCACGGAGTCATCATCTAAAATGAATGAAAAGGAAAATATTTTTGTTCCTGCTTCCATGGGGTATGACCAAGAAATGGTCCCCAAAACCAAAGACTGGGTTGAGAGACTCAACCCAGACAGATTACTCCAAAACTTTAATACTGGAAGAATTCTAGTCCCTGAAAGTCAAACTATCAATGAGTCTCTTGAATCCACTAAAACTTTAAATACCCCTGAATCATCCAAAGATTCTGAAGCTGAATCTCTTACTCCACTACCTCCCTTAAAAAAATCTTTAAGGAGCTTCACCAAGCTCAGAGGTAATGCCATTGACTTTTCATCCCCACTCTCCTAAAGAGAGACCGGGCTTAGGTATCATGAAACATACAAATCCTGAAACACAGGATTCTTCTAACGTGTTTCAAGAACTATCATTGCTAGTAAAACTAAGAAAACCATACCTTCAGTTCCTACTAAAGTCAAAGAGACTGAACAAGAATAAAAAATAAATGAATTAACTAAATTTGTTCAGATGTTAATAGATGCAAAGGTCAATTCTAACCAAAAGACTTAAGAATCAAATTCAAAGATTCAAAAGACTGAGTTATCCAAATCAGTTAATTCATCAAGAATGAGTCAAGATTCTAAACCCAAAGTTCAGAATACTGGCTCATCAAAATCACTCAGGCCCAAGCCTATTTAAAAACCATAATTTATGTGTGAACTCTGTCACTATACCAATCACTTGACTGATGATTGCTATATGATTCTCTACTGCATGATATGCAAAATGGAGGATCATAGGACCTCAGATCATGAGGTGTATATTGCTTCTCTAAAAAGGAGTAAGAACTATAAGGCCCATCCTTATCAATATGCATCCTCTTCTAAGCAGATCTTGAAAGCAAAGGCAAAGCCTTTCACACCATGTACACATTGTGGTTTCAATGATCACAAACCTAGAGATTATAGAAACTACCATGAGTGTAGAATCTGTGTAATCTATGATCACTTTACCTCAAGACATAATCGTGTCATTCAGATCAGAGGAGGAGTACTAGCATAATCCTCTTAGTCTAATGAGTCCTTAATTGGTGTAAAGTATGATACATGTGGAAGCACTGTACACTCCACCACTAACCACAATGAGTTTGATCACTTCAAAAGAGGTGAGAAAATTCAGGCTGCAAAGGCCAGGGAGCCCACCAAAAAGTGGGTTCACAAAAGAAACTAACCTATGACTGGTGTCAAGAGTTATCTGCACAAATATGTAGAGCAACCAGGTCCTAAGGTAGTGTTTGGTGATAACTCATCTTGTATTACTGAGGGATATGGTTCAATAAACTGTGGGGGTATAGTTTTCATAAACGTAGCCTTTGTAAATGGTCTTAAGTACAATCTAATTAGCATTAGTCAACTCTGTGATGCTAAGTATATTGTAATATTTAATGATAAGCAAGGAACAATATTTAACGCTAACAAAGAAATTGTCCTGATAGCACCTAGAAGAAATGATGTTGATGTCTTGACATGTCATCAATGTCTCCATATGAAGCCTGCTTCTTTGCCAAAGCCTCAGAAAGTGTAAACTAGCTATGGCATAAAAGTCTATCACATCTCAACTTCAAGAACATTAATAAGCTTCTAAAACAAAATAAAGTTCTTGGTATTCTTTCACTAGTTTATTCAAAAGATAAACCATGATCTGCATGTGAAAATGGGAAGCACCATAGAGCTTCATTCAAAACTAAACAAAACTTCTCTATCAGGAAGTGTTTGCATCTTCTTCATATGGATTTATTTAGACTAGTAAGTCCAATGTCCATAAATCATGAGAAGTATACCCTAGTCATTATTGATGAGTACTCAAGGTACACATGGGTACACTTTCTCAGGAAGAAAAGTCAAGCACCTGAAATGATTATGTCTTTTATCATGATGGTAGAAAACCAAAATGATGTAAAAGTCAAACAAATCAGAACTGATAATGGGACTGAGTTTAGAAATCATGAGCTTGATAGTTTCTGTGATGAGAGAGGAATTTCTCAGAATTTCTCTTCTCCCTATACACCTAAACAAAATGGTGTAGCTGAAAGGAAAAACAAAACTCTCATTGGGGCTGCTAGAAATGCTGAATGGATCGGTCCTTTCTAAGCACTTCTGAACTGAAGCAGTCAGAATAGCCTGCTATACTCAAAATAGATCAATCATTGTCAGAAGACATGATAAAACTCCTTATGAAATATTCAGGGAAAGAATTCATGATATCATCTTCTTTCATATGTTTGGATGTCCTGTGTTTATTCATAACCACAAGGATCGTCTTGGCAAATTTTATGCTAAAGCTGATGATGGATATTTCTTAGGATATTCCTTTATCTCAAAAGCCTTCAGAGTCTTTAACACCAGAAGACAACATATTGAGGAGACTTATCATGTGACATTTGATGAAAGTATGATGGCCATCAGGTTTACATATACATCAGAGGATGAGATTAGTATATCAACATTGATCTTAAGTTTGTTGAAGAGCAACGATTAAACTTACTTTCTAAGTATAACAAAATGGTTTTTGAATTAAACAAGTGTAGAAATAAATTGCTAATTCTAAAACAAGCTAAGCTTAATGCTGTCACTTTTTAAATTCAAAACACTAAACTTACAAAGTTAAATCATGCTCTTCAAGAACAACTCAAAGAGGAGAAAAAGATCAATGAAAAATGGCTAACTAACTCAAATAAAGTTAGTCAATGTATCAGTGAGCAAATTCCTCACCAAAAGAAGAAAGTTCTGGGTGGTGAATTATTCACGGAGTCATCATCTAAAATGAATGAAAAGGAAAATATTTTCGTTCCTGCTTCCATGGGGTATGACCAAGAAATGGTCCCCAAAACAAAAGACTAGGTTGAGAGACTCAACCCTGACAGATTACTCCAAAACTTTAATACTATAAGAATTCTAGTCCCTGAAAGTCAAACTATCAATGAGTCTCTTGAATCCACTGAAACTTTAAATACCCCTGAATCATCCAAAGATTCTGAAGCTGAATCTCTTACTCCACTACCTCCCCTAAAAAAATCTTTAAGGAGCTTCACCAAGCTCAGAGGTAATGTCATTGACCTTTCATCCCTACTCTCCTAAAGAGAGACCGGGCTTAGGTATCATGAAACATACAAATCCTGAAACACAGGATTCTTCTAACGAGAGTGTTTCAAGAACTATCATTGCTAGTAAAACTAAGAAAATCATACCTTCAGTTCCTACTGAAGTCAAAGAGACTAAACAAGAATAAAAAATAAATGAATTAACTAAACTTGTTCAGATGTTAATAGATGAAAAGGTCAATTCTAACCAAAAGACTCAAGAATCAAATTCAAAGATTCAAAAGACTAAGTTATCCAAATCAGTTAATTCATCAAGAATGAGTCAAGATTCTAAACCCAAAGATCAGAATACTGGCTCATCAAAATCACTCAGGCCCAAGCCTATTCAAAACCATAATTTATGTGTAAACTATGTCATTATACCAATCACTTGACTGATGATTGCTATATGATTCTCTACTGCATGATATGCAAAAGGGAGGATCATAGGACCTCAGATCATGAGGTGTATATTGCTTCTCTAAAAAGGAGTAAGAACTATAAGGCTCAGCTTTATCAGTATGCATTCTCTTCTAAGCAAATCTTGAAAGCAAAGGTAACGCCTTTCCCACCATGCATACATTGTGGTTTCAATGATCACAAACATAGAGATTATAGAAACTACCATGAGTGTGGAATCTGTGTAATCTATGATCACTTTACCTCAAGACACAATCGTGTCATTCAGATAAGAGGAGGAGTACTAGCAGAATCCTCTCAGTCTAATGAGTCCTCGATTGGTGTAAAGTTTGATACATGTGGAAGCACTGTACACCCCACCACTGACCATAATGAGTTTAATCACTTCAAAAGAGGTGAGAAAATTCAGGCTGCAAAGGCCATGGAACCTACCAAAAAGTGGGTTCACAAAAGAAACTAACCCAAGTTTATTATTTGTGTAGAGACACATCAGGGAGCCCATTTGGTACTGGGACAGTGGATGCTCAAGGATTATGACAGGTGTCAAGAGTTATCTGCACAAATATGTAAAGCAACCAGGTCCTAAGGTAGTGTTTAGTGATAACTCATCTTGTATTATTGAGGGATATGGTTCAATAAACTATGGGAGTATAGTTTTCATAGAAGTTGCCTTTGTAAATGGTCTTAAGTACAATCTAATTAGCATTAGTCAACTCTGTAATGCTAAGTATATTGTATAATTTGATGATAAGCAAGGAACAATATTTAATGCTAACAAAGAAATTGTCCTCATAGCACCTAGAAGAAATGATGTTTATGTCTTGACATGTCATCACTATCTCCAAATGAAGCCTGCTTCTTTGCTAAAGCCTCAGAAAGTGTAAACTGGCTATGGCATAAAAGTCTATCACATCTCAACTTCAAGAACATTAATAAGCTTGCAAAACAAAACAAAGTTCTTGGTCTTCCTTCACTAGTTTATTCAAAAGATAAACCATGCTCTGCATGTGAAAAAGGGAAGCACCATAGAGCTTCATTCAAAACTAAACAAAACTTCTCTATCAGGAAGTGTTTGCATCTTCTTCATATGGATTTATTTAGACCAGTAAGTATAATGTCCATAAATCATGAGAAGTATACCTTAGTCATTATTGATGAGTACTCAAGGTACACATGGGTACACTTTCTCAGGAAGAAAAGTCAAGCACCTGAAATGATTATGTCTTTTATCAGGATGGTATAAAACCAAAATGATGTAAAAGTCAGACAAATCAGAACTGATAATGGGACTGAGTTTAGAAATCATGAGCTTGATAGTTTCTTTGATGAGAGAGGAATTTCTCATAATTTCTCTTCTCCCTATACACTTGAACAAAATGGTGTAGCTGAAAGGAAAAACAGAATTCTCATTAAGGCTGCTAGAAATGCTGAATGGATCGGTCCTTTCTAAGCACTTCTGGATTGAAGCAGTTAGAATAGCCTGCTATACTCAAAATAGATCAATCATTGTCAGAAGACATGATAAAACTCCCTATGAAATATTCAGGGAAAGAATTCCTGATATCAACTACTTTCATGTGTTTGGATGTCCTGTGTTTATTCATAACCACAAGGATCATCTTGGCAAATTTAATGCTAAAGTTGATGATGGATATTTCTTAGGATATTCCTTTGTCTCAAAATCCTTCAGAGTCTTTAACACAAGAAAACAACATATTGAGGAGACTTATCATGTGACATTTGATGAAATTATGGAGGCCATCAGGTTTACACATACATCAGAGGATGAGATTGGTATTAATGATTCATCTAGATATCCCCTTGATGAATTTGTTCATGAGGTTGATCCATCTAGACAATACCAAGAAGACTCTGATATCTCATATTATGTTATCCCTCATGGTCATTCACTCTCTGAACTTACTTAAGATAACCAAGACCCTAAAGTGATTGCTCCAAATAAGCCTGATATACCTCACACTGTGGATACTGAAGGTCCTCTTGATCTAATCAACACTGAAGGGACTCAAGAACAATATGTTTAGAATGATCAAATGATCACTCAACCCACTGATGTACCATCAGGGAACAATATTAAAGTCTCAGAATCAGTTACTGAATCTTTAATCCCTAATGTCACTCAGACTCACATCTCAAATCAAGCCTCTATAAGTTCTTATCCTTTTCCTCAGGATAGATGGTCAAGAGACCAACACATTAAACTTGTGAATATCATTGGTGATCCTAGTGAAGGCATGCTTACAAGAAGCATGGCTGTCAAGCTTACAGCTGCTTTAGTTAGTGAATGTCTATTTGCTGACTTTCTCTCTGAGATAGAACCTAAAAAGGTGTCTGAGGCACTGAAGCACCCAGGATGGATTGATGACATGCAAGAAGAACTGAATCAGTTCTATAGAAACAAAGTATGGACTCTTGTTCCTCTCCCTTATAGAAAAACAGCTATAGGCTCCAAATAAGTATTCAGGAACAAGAAAGATGAGCATGGTATAACCACAAAAAACAATGCAAGACTGGTTACACAAGGTTATAGTCAGGAAGAAGGAATTGACTATGATGAAACCTTTGCACCAGTGGCAAGGATGGAAACCATTAGGATATTCCTTGTTTTTATCACATACATGAACTTCAAATTTTACCAAATAGATCTCAAAAGTGCCTTCCTGAATGGTAAACTGAAAGAAGAAGTTTATGTTAAACAGCCTCCTGGCTTTGAAAGTAGTGAGTTCCCTGACTATGTCTGTAAGCTTGACAAAGCCCTTTATGGACTAAAACACGCACCAAGGGCATGGTATGAGACTTTCTCTACTTTCCTTATTCAAAATAAGTTTACCAGGGGAAGAATAGATAACACATTGTTTTTCTATAAATCAAAAGGAGATGTTCTCCTTATTCAAGTGTATGTAGATGATCATATTTGGCTCAACAAGTTATAAACTTTGTAAACAGTTTGAGAAACCGATGACAAAGAAATTTGAAATGAGTATTATAGGATAACTCACCTACTTCCTTAGACTACAAATCAAGCATGATGACAAAGGAATCTCAATTTGTCAAGAACAGTACACTAGGAACTTACTCAAGAAATATGAAATTCCTTATCGTTCCTCAGTGAAAACACCCATGGTTCCTCCAAACAACTTAGGTACTGATCGAGCTGGCAAACCAGTTAATGAGACCTCATATAGGGGAATGATTGGGTCACTGATGTACTTAACTGCAATAAGGCCTGATATCCAATTCTCCACAATTCTATGTGCAAGATATCAGTCCAATCCAAAGGAATCACATCTAACAACTGTGAAAAGAATCCTCATGTTCCTGAAAGGTACTCTAACCCTTGGTCTGTATTATCCAAAATGTTCAGGCTTTGATCTTAAAGGATATTCAGACTCATACTATGCTGGTTGTAATATGGATAGAAAAAGCACCTCAGGTGCCTGTCAAATACTTGGTGGAAAATTATTTTGTTAGAGTGCCAAGAAATAGCAGTCAGTAGCTATGTCCTCGGCCGAAGCTGAATATGTTGTTGCTGCTGGGTGATGTGCAAGTATCCTATGAATGAAAAGTCAACTTAGTGACTAAGACATCCATTACAAGATGGTACCCATCTTTTGTGACAACACTAGTGCCATTGCAATATCCAACAATCCAGTACTTTATTCAAGAACCAAGCATATTGATATCATATATCATTTCAACAGGGATCACATCCTTAAGGGAGATATTGAATTATACTTCATCCCCACTGAGTATCAGATGGCTGATATCTTCACTAAACCCTTGGATGAACCTACTTTCACCAAACTAAAAGTAGAATTAGGCATGTTGAATATTGATTAATCAGACTCCCTGATCAATCACGTTCAGTATGGTGCATATTCTTTTCTCCCTGAAACCATCTCCCTGAAACCTATGTGAATCCCATGACACTGAGGGACACATTAAATGAAGTAACTAAATGCTCCAAGTTATAGTTACTTAATGTCCTAAATTGGTGACTGAACACATAAAATAAAAAATAAATATTCCTTATCTAACTGTCATCCAATAGTCATGGGCCCCCACTTCTCAAAGATCACTCCATTAACCTTAACAAGCATTTAATACTCACTCCCATAAACACAATCCCTTCCCAAAATGTCTAATCAAAAGACTTTTGACTGTTATTCATGCGTCATCCCTGCAAAAGTGAAACGGCACAACAGTTGCCATGAAAAATAAGATCGTGCAACTAGTGGGTTACTGCATTAAATGCGTTACCAAAATAATTTTAACTTTTTCAAAAAAATGAAAAATTTAAAATATTACAACCTCTTTCACATCTCACCTATAAATATCCCTCAAAAAAGAAAAACACACACACAAATTTACAAAGCAAATATACTCTGCCCAATTTTTCTCTCAAAGCAAGTGTGTAGGTGTTCATCTTTTCTGGTAATAACAAGCTTAACTCATCTATCAATTGTTCTTTGACAACTACTCTTTTCAAATCATTTTGTTTGGTCAATCGTGCTCACTACAAAGATATCCATCTTTCTATTGCTCCTTTTGATAACATATTACACATTTTACGACATCGATCAACGTTAGATATTAACTTGTGACCATCTGGTGTGTAATATTCTGCCATTCAAACTTTTTGTTTTTCAACACATTCATCTAAAATGGCAGAACAACAAACAATCAAGCAGCTCCTCAATGGAACAACATGACTGTGGACAATGTGACTTTTCAGACCAATAATGTGGTGGGTAACTTTAACTACCCACCAAATGTGCCTGCTTAAAAGCCAATAATGAAATTTCTGCTAAATTGTCCCTTGAAGAAAGCTTTTACCAACTGTCCCTCAGTGGTTTATCAGAACTTCCTTAGGGAGTTTTCGAGCACCGTTGTTGCCTATGACCCTTTTCCATCAACTAATGAGATGGAGCAATGCCCACTCAGGGAATTCCTCATCAAGTTTTTAGTTTTAAATAGGCAAAGACCTTTGACCCTTGATTTTAACACCTTTTATTCATCAACTGGCTTTGATTATAATAATGGTAAATATGTGGCTCATCCTACACCTGAGGCTGTTAAGAAATAATTAGGCAAAATTGCCATCAATCCGAGTTACATGGACAAAACCCCAGTCCTGAAAAACTCCTTTCTTGTGGATTAGAGAATTCTGTTCACTTTTGTGATTCAGGTTCTCGGCGAGAAGTACTCCTCCACTGAATAAGTGAACTTCATCCAGTAGGTTTTAGCCTACTGTCTCATCACTGGGACTGAGGTTGACATAGGGGAGATCATTTATAATGATCTCGTAACCAAGATATTAAATAAGTCTAGGATGAAATACGTTTCATCTCATGTGCTTTACAAGTGTTACTGGGTTCTGACCACACTCAGGATGAAAATTTTAGGTTTTTACCTGGCATCCTGAGTAACTTTAATTTTACAAAGGACCCATCCAAAGTCACTGACATTGAATTGAGGACCCATATGATTGCGGTAAACAGTCAGAAAGATTTAGTGTATCCACTTCCTTTGGCAAAAACCCAAAGAAAGGGAAATCTCAGACTGTGACTCCAACCTTATCCAAGTCACAAGGCCCTGAGGTTCCAGGAGCACTCTTTAAGAAGAGCAAAAGGCCTAAGTCTAAAAAGCCACCCACTAAGACCAAGGTAACACCACCCAAGCCAACAGAGGGTTCTAAGCAATCCTAAAGATCTAGAGAGAAACATATAACTCGCTAGAACGGGATTCCCTTCCAAACTCGATGAGGGCACTCGTAAATCACAACCTTTACCTGAGAGTACTGCTACTCATCCCAAAGACTCAGGGGGGAACATTCAACCCCTTGACAGGGACTTACTTTCCATGACTTCTGGTGAAGGCACGGCTAAAACCACCCCGCGTCCTGAAGGGTCACTTGAGGACAAAGACTTAGGGGGGAACATACCACCCGCTGATATGGAACCAATACACCCCACTGTTGCTGATCTCTCAGGGGCTATTGTTAAGTACCTGGTGGACCAGACTCAGTCCACTAGATTGAGGTACTAGTCCTTGATTGAAAACAAAGGCAAGCCTTCGCATAAAGGGGAGCTGGATACCCATCCTCTTATCCTATCTACATATGCAGATGTGAGAGCCTTTCTTTTATCTGATGATGAAGCTTAAGAAAGTGAGGAGGATATTTTAGGAGCTAGTGAAGAAATGGATGACGAACCACAGGCTGCTAGCATTGCTGAAACACACCATCAGTCTCCTCCACCTCAGGCAGACAAGCCTCAATCATCTCATGCTTCATCCACTGAAGCTTCAAATACTGACTCCTCCAATGATGACATTCTCAAGAAATATGACAGCATTCTTCCACTCACTAAACACCAATTGGTTAAGTATCTTAGGAAGATGTCAAATGCGATGTTTGCCAAGATCACTAAGGATAACTGGGAAAAGCATGGAGAGGTCGTGGTTAATTATGTTGGCCTCAAAGCATCCATTGATGACTACTATGATGAAAACATTGCTCATAGAGATCATACTGACAAATTAGTAGAAGCCTTCATGAGTTCTTTTGACAAAAGTAGCAATACCATTAGTGATCTCTAAAAAGGCCTTAATATCATCACTGAGCTTCTCAAAGAAATCAAACATGCTGTCAAGGATGACTCTATCATCAACAAGAAAATCAGTGAAGCCACTGAGTCATTCACTAAGTTCTCCACCAATATAACTGATCTTTAGTCTTTTGTGAATATTCTTCAGGCTTATGCTCTCAAACAAGATGAAGAGCTAGCTTCTTGGGCCAAATATTCTACCAACATGGCATGGAATCTTAGCTCCAGACTCTCAGGTCTTGAACAGGCTCAAAACCACATCTAATACAACATGTCCTCTCTTAAAGAAGACATATACTCTATTAAGACTATGATAACTGAGATGTATGAAGTCTTTAAAGGCCAATCCTCAAGCAGTGTCACTCCAACACTTGCTCTTACTCACATTCCAGTAAATGTTAAGGGGGAGAATGCAACCAACACTGCCACTAAAGAACCTCCTTCTCATACTGAGGGGGAGACTGATGACCCAAAACTGGCAATTCCAATATCATTAATCCAACCTACTAAAGTCTTATCAACTCAAGCTCAACCAATCATTACAATAACCACTCATCCTGAAATATCTCAAGCAGTTCTAAGAATTGATAAAGGAAAAGGGATTACAAATGAGTCAGAGGAGGATCCTTCAAAGAAACTAGTGCTCGCATAAACCATTATTCGTCCTGATCCTGATGAAGAAATTAAAGTTCTTTACATGATAAATGGGAAGATGTACTACCTCACTGACAAAGAATTGCAAGCTTACTTGGACAAAGAAGAGAAACTCAGGAAAGCTATTGAGGAAGAAAGACTTCTTGCTATATCCAAGCCTGAAGTAATCAAAGTGGTGCAAGAAGAGGCTAAAAAGATTAGACTTAACCCAAAGAAAATTGTAAGTGCCAAAGCAAGTGAAAAGTTTAAAAAGGCTCAGGATGCTAAACACCAGGTCCTCAAGAGAGAACATACTGAGAAGGTCAAAAAATCTCTTGAACTCAGGAAGCACAAGTTTGAAAACTGTATGTGGACCATTAGCAACAGACTAAAACCTAAGACTATTATTGATATCAAAATTCATCTAAAAACCAAACTAGTTTTCATAACAGTCTTTAAAGGTATTGATGGTAGAAACTTAATGTCCATAAACCTTTTGCCTTTGGTGCATTTGGTATCTCTGAATTGGATGGACTGAGGGAAATCATTCCCAAAAAGAAAAATGCAGATGTACAAGACTTGATGAATTCACTAAGCCAAAGGTATGAAAGGATTAGAAAAATCCCTAAGGAACTTGGAATCAAGTCAGCACTCCCTGCTCCTGCTCCTGAATAAGCCTCATCTAAATCCTTAAGAAAGAAGAGGAAACACATGGAACTTGAGGCTGAAATAAAAATTCCTGGATTGGAATGCAATCGAGCCCTCCTTGAAAATGTTCTGTTTGTCAACAACATGGTCATCGAAGAGTCTGAGCATGGGATCTTCTTCACTGATGAATACTATGACCAAGCATTTTAAAGATGGAGTGACATTGACAAAGTTGGGATGTAAGCTCTCGTGTCATATCTTGTAGCTGCCTCTATGGTTCAGTCACCTAAAAATGCAAGGTTCAGCATGAAACTAAGGAAACTCATTGCTGAACATCCTGATCAAGAGAAGCTCAAGTCAAATAAAGTCAAGTTGAATGCCCTTGGATATGAGATGAACTGAGTACTTATGATGTAATTTTTTTTATCTTTTGTAATAGATAATATTGTAATCATTTAATGAAGTATCTTTTGGTTAAACACAGTATCTTTAAATGGATTTCTATAAATCAGTATGAGAAGAAGCTTTATTTACTCACTCGCACTGATAAACACTTAGGCTATATTTATATCTAAATAGGGGGAGATTGTTGGGCCAATTTCATTGCCCACTGATTCCTTACTTAGGATTTGAATATAAAATAACCTAAGTGTAATTATCCTTTAAAAATTCAAGGTCACTGAGTGAATAGTCGCTCAGTGAGTTACCTTCAAGATGCTCAACCTGAGTCTACAAGAAAGACTAGCATTTAGTGAGGCGGTACTCAGTGAATGAAGCCTGAGCCAAAGAAGAAGGTGATGGGTTCAGTGAGTTATGGAAATAGACTCACTGAGCCCCATACGATCTCTAACAACTAGAAGACCCTAAAGATAATAGACAAAAGAATAGGCGAGATAGTTTGAAAGCAGATAAGTCCAAGCTCTTATCTCGTGAAGTCAACTTATCCTGAAGAGGGTATAAGACAAGTTCAATGTCAGGACTAAACTTAGAAAGAGCATTTATCCCACACCTAGAATAGAAATTGTAATAGAGACAAAGCAAATGTACTAGTGTATTAGGATTGGGATTATTGCTTACCACCCATGTGGGTGTGACCCTACCTAGGTATTATAAATAGAACTCTTTTAACGGAGTAGATGTTACGTTTGTGCATTTAAAGTCGTAACTTTCACAAACACACATCTACTCCTCCAAATCTACTAAGTCTCTGAGCAAACTCAGTTGGTTAGCATAGTAGTTAGCTTTTCATAACACTTTAGGTTTATGCAAAGTTATTAGTGAGGAGATCACACACACATACATTCTCATCCAATCCCCATTGTAGTTTCGCATACAATGGGGTATAATTCTTAATAAAAGAGTTAAACATTGAAAAGTTATTTTTGTGTCTTTTACTTATTAGTTATATGTACGTACACAAATCTATTCAAAGAACAAATTGTTTACTTAACTTGCTAGCCATGAGTTAGTTAATGATAACTTTGTAGTTATTGTTCACTAACTAAGTGGGAACAACAGAAAGTTATCAAATTCAACTATTTTTCTATCTAAATGAATAATTTTCATATTAAGAATATTAAATCTACAATTTGACGTATACGAAAGTAATATGAAAGCTTTTTAGGATCAAAAACACGTCAAATAGTAAATCTAATACCAAAATAATTCAAAACTTATACCGTTCATCCTTACGAAAGCTCCTAGATCAAAAATTAACACAATTAAGCTCGATTTGATACACGAAAACACAAACTAGATCTTTCCTAGTGATAGATACCACTTGTTATATTTCATGTTTGCACTGGATATCATACGGAAGTATTATAGAATAGAGGAGAGAAAGCTAGAGAGAGGTTTTACACATTTTCAATTTTATTAAAGAAAGGAAAAAGAGAAGGGAGGTTGAGGAGAGGATTACAAAATGACCAACAATAAATAACTTTTACGAAAGGGGTATTTATACTTATTCTTCTAACCTTCTAATTTTCCTATTTTGACTAAACATCTTACTTGGTCAACATTTTCTTAAGTTTGATCAAGCTTGACTTATTACATCATAAATACTATTTTCTATACTATTTATTACAAGACCAATTCATTATTAATAATTAACACTTTTAATTCCTAACATCCTTCATTCTCTTCAACTTCTCTCATAAACATTCACTTCTCACTCACACAACAAACACAACCTTCTTTCAACCCTTGATCTTGCCACTTAACCAAGTGTCCTCTTCACATCCTCACCCTCCATTTCAAACAAGATCAACAGGCTCCTTTCCATCACATTATGTTACATCAAGACAACTCATACACAACCCATTCATCCTTATCTAACATGTGGCAAACTCAATTTGAAATTCAAATTTCAAATTCTCCCCCTTTCTCTCAAAGCAAAGAATATTCCAAGAATATTCTCTTGTATCATAACTAGCCATTTTTACTATTTATTTGGATCCTAACTAGGCTAGTTACACTTTGAGGAATACCTAAAATACCCCTTTTCGATAAATCTTGTTGGGAAAAACAAGTCAAAAAGTCAAAGTACTGCTAAGTAGAAAGTCAAGGTACTGCCAGTCAAAGATCGAAGTACTGCCGTGGATAAAGGAATCTTAAAGGATTATCATTTAAACAGTTATGTTAGTAATTATCTTGTAACAGTTAATTTAGTGATTAGTATTGATTAGAGTTTATGATATACAAGGACTGTACACCTACTAGAGTTATCCTTAAGGTTATAAAAGGATCTCTAGGAAGGTATTAGAAAATATATATAGAAAAACACGAGTTAAGAATTATTAGTATTGTATTAGGGATCTGCAATTTAGGCAGATTCAAAAAGGTTTATAAAAGAAATCGTTTGAGAAACTATTGTGTGTTCTTCTTAAGTACTGCCAACTAGATTCCGCATAGTTGACAGTATATCAGTGTTTCAATAAGGAATAACGATCCTACAAATCTTTTCTCTCATTACTTTATAAGATAAGCAAAATGATTTTAATACTTTATAAATATTTTTATCAAAATGGCTATTTGAGTTGGTTGACCTTGAGCATAAGAATGATTGAAAGTTCATAGCGTGAAGTACAATTAGGGGTTTAACAAGTGCGGGTATTTAAAATGCAAAGTCCCAAAGAAAACATCTTCGAGAATCTGGCGCGTGGGCAGAGCGTCAAACACGAATTGTTTTTTAACAATTTGTGTTCCTTGGCCTTTGCATTCCTCACCTCTTACAAACATTCTTTCCTCTCTTTTCTTTTCTCTAATCCTCTAAGTCTAAACATCAAGTGTTCTTAATATTCTCCTCTATCATCCATTGAAGAACACACATCTCCGCAAGAGAGCCACACAAGTATCTAATCCACACTTGAATGTTTTGTCAAGGGTTTTCTTTCTAATACCCTTTCTTTAGAGTCAATTCTCTAGGTTAGGTTAGGACTTGGTTCAACTATCTTTTATTCAATCAATCGAGTTGTAAGGGAAGTCTTGTATCCATTGGATCAAGCCTAGATCATTGGGGATCTAGTTGGGGTTTTGTAAGCTTGCTAAGGGGAAGTTGGTAGAGTTCCTAGTTGATCTAAGTGATTCGAGAGGTTAGGTCGAATCACATGTTCTTAGGGGTGGATTCCGAGGGCGGAATACCGTAAGTAGTGACTCTTCTGTGTGAGCGCATGTCTTTATTGAAAGTCGGTGGAGTTATATTGTAATACGGTTTATAGTCCACCATAAGGATTATACTAGTATAGTATCGAAGTCATGGATTCGCATCTGGACGTATGTAAGGACTAAACCCCCCTTCCTGAATCAGTATATATTGTGGTGTCTCTATCTCTCTCAATCTTCATCTACTTATTGTTTCTTTGTTATGTAGATCATCACACCACTTGGCTCTTTCGAGACTTGAAGTTTTGTAAACTTCAAAGAAGTCAAGAAATCCGTATTCACCCCCCTTCTATGGTTATACACCCATAAAAACAGAGGACAATGCTTTCCATAGCACATCAAGAAGATCCAATAAGTCAAGCACCTGAGAAAACATGCTTAAAATGGCAACATAATGTTGACGAGTTCATACGTTTAAGTAAAGCATAAGTATGGAACGCAAGATTTATAAACATATAACTATTGTGACACATACAATATCACAAAAGTTATTACGATTTGCACTAAGCCCATGACACCAAAACTATGACGTATGATGCGTAATTTCTTTTAATAAAAACTAGGTCAGATTTTATATTTAGAAAACCCTAACTACCTCGACTATTCCTACGCACTAAAGAGCAGTGTACCATATCGTGTATAGTGTAGTGATTGGTAAGTACGGGTGTTGGCCCAAGGAACGGTTTGTGTCTTTAATTATCTAATTGGTTTTATTATTCTACCTAAGAAAGCAGGAATGAAAGCGTGTTTGAGTTTTGAGATTATTAAAGGATTATTAGTGGCAAGCCTTGCTGTCGAAAAGGGAAATAGTATAGTGGCAGACAAGTAGGAAGGATGAACACATTTAATTATGATCTTATGTGAAATGTCTAATCGCAACCTTAGATGGGGTCTAAAATCATTAGGTCCAACTTTGTATTTAAAACCTAACATATGTCTACTGAGTGGAATGGACTCGCAAGGAGAATTAACCTATTCTTAGTCTATAGTTAATAAGATTTCCATTTAACTATGAGATACGCTTTACTCAAACAGGTGGTCTCCTATTAGCTCGCACTCCTAACCAGGAATTAATGCTAAGGGCTCGTCTCATGGGTATAGGTCAAACAACTACAAGCATTGGTCACTTTTAGTCAATCGTGCACGCAAGGGTTAAGAAGATCACTTAAACCCTAGTACACACTCAACCTCATATTAATACTTAGACAGGAATAAAAGGAATTCAAGGTGCACTACATAAATTAATAAAGGCGCAACAAGACGATAAGGATCATATAATAATAATAAAAAAGATAATTAAATAATTAAATGCCAAGAACAAATGATAAAGCACCATAAATAAAAATAACATCAACGATTATAGTGCTAGATCCAATAAGTCAAAATAACAGAATTAAATTGACCATAAAAAGTTGAAGTATAATTACAAGTTGTGCGAAATTAATGCTCTCGATCCCCTAGTCGAACGCCATGGCAAACCCCAAAAGGTTAGCCCTACACCTGCTGCACGAAGACTCTTTTCCCCTTTCTTTTGGTCGGCTAAACTTCACCGAATCTTAGAATGAGACACAATGAAACAATCGTTTAGTATTTATACTAATTGTGAAGTTTTATCCATTTACGACTTTGGCCCCTGGAGTTTATGGTGTAAAGTGAAACATTATAATATTTTGCAAAATTTACGTTCCTATGATGATTCATTATTACGGCGTAACAGCATCGACCATGTTACGCCGTAAACCTTCTGATGCATCATTTCATCTTTTAGTATTAAAACTGGTTACAGCGTATTATATAGAACCCTTTACGCCGTAACCCTTAGTCAGCATCAATATTCTTCAGCAATATATATTTACGGTGTAACTCCTACGGACCAGTTACGCCGTAATGTATTGTCAGCATCATATCTTCATTATTAATAATTGATTACGGCGTAACTCTTGCGGTTAGTTACGCCGTAATTCTTCTACGCTTGATATCCATCCGTATTTATCTTCAAAAATATAGTACCTCTACTAAATTAATTAGTATTGGTAATAAATTTGGCCATTTTTTGCCATTTTTTGTTCCAATGCCTTTGATTACCCCAAATAAATGAATTAAGTACCGAATTCATATAAAAATGATATAAAGCAAGGTAATAAACGTGGGAATTTCATACCAAAAAGTATTAAATATCTGATGTTATCAAATATCCCCCCACTTGACTTCTACTTGCCATCAAGTAGAACCTTTTAAATAATTCTCAAAAAGATATCTCCCTAGTTATCCAAGAAGATATGAATTTAAAAATTACCTATGCTAGAAAATCCCAAACCGAGCACCTCACGAAGGAAAAATGAATCACACTGATACTCTCACTAGTCTATGTGTTTCATTTTTGGTGATCACTCAACTGCTCAGTCATGGAGAGTATTCTATCATAAGCTTGGTCAGGATACTAATCTCCACCACTAGAGTCTAGATATAACTGTTCAGAAAGGCAAATGGGTTGACACAACACAAAGGCTTACGGGGTAAATCATTCTTTTAATACAATCTTAACCAAAAGCGTTACACCAGCAAGGCGATGAAACCACACATACACATCCATAACGACGGATGAGACATGTATGATTGCTTACTCCCTCATTCAAACAAAACCAAAGGTTAGGACAAAGAATGATATAAGGTATGGATCTTCTAATCTTTCACCAAAAGCGTTACACCAACGCATCCATAATGATGGAATAGACATACATGATTGCATTCAATACTCTTATTCGAGTAAAACCAAAAGTTAGGGATTAGGCATGGGTACACATTTAATTGGTGTTAAATAAAGACACAAAACAAATAGTTTCCTAAATCTACAATCTCCCTGTCACTGGTCGCATTCAAATCCCATAAGGCAAAAATTGAGGGTCAAAAGTCAAGGGGTCTTCATAGTACACGAGTTAATGCATATGAGATGTAATGTAATGCCTCATGATCACATAAACCAGGCAAGAAAGAAACATTAACTCACCTTCATCATCAATGAATAAAAATTATGTGCTAAAAAATTTTAAAGATTTAGGCCAAATTAGCACATAATCTCACCAAATACCTCATTTCTATCTCCCTTCCCCCCACATGAGATGTACAATGCCCTTATTTTACATATAGACTTATAATAAAAATGAGAGATAGAAACGTCACGGGTTTATAAGAACTACCCGTTTATAAAGACGAAATCATCGCCAGCTGGACAAGGCTGAAATACTACCACAATATGACATATAAGCTGAATTTTTTTATTAGCTATAATTAACACTTGCTTGCATGTTTATTATTATTTTTTTATCCTTTTTATGCAAGACAAGGATACAATGAAACTGAAATTACAATACAGACACATATATACATGAGATCAACTGTCTTCAAAACCCGACTTTCTTTAAATACCCTCTATCATAACCGGCAACTTTTACCAGTGACTAAAATAAACCAACAACTCCTCGATCATGGACTAAAGAAACTACAAGGTATGCTAGGCGAAAGGTGTAACCAAACAACATATATTTGGGTTTAACAAAATGAAAGGAAAGGCTCAACAGGTTGTACTAGGGGTATCTTGCACTAAAGATTAATGCAACAAGGGGTTTAACAGGGGGATACACAAAACATATATAGGTTATTTGGGGTTAATCCTAAAATTTGCCTTTTATCATAGCTACACCGATTACACTAGGTGCAATGCTCATTATGGTGGTCTCGAAAAGATATACCAGGTCAAGTTCTAAAGTCTACTACAGCCACCGGCACATTTATTTTTATTGGATTTGTGTATATGGGGAAAACAAAAAAGCTTATCCTCACACAATTGAATTATAAGGTAGGTGTGCTCAGTAAAGTTTAAACTAGTTAAGTAATGAAAAACATGTCAAAATTTTAGTAATAAAATATTTTTCAAAATAAACTAGAAAAATAAAGGCAAGTATAATCAAATGGGTGTTTATTTCTAATCCCTTCCCCCACTTGAGTCAAACTAAAGGATATAAAATTGAAATAGGAAGGGTTAGAAATGGAACGGATTACTCTCCCTTGGATTGCCGTTATCTGAAGAGACGACATGCTCTAATACGCCATGCCCCAAGAGTCTGCATCCTCGAGCACCATCCACCATCACAAGCGACATAAAACAGTCTCTAAAAACAATCTGACTAGACCGGTTTTGAAATTTTGTTTTTTTTTTTTTTTTTTTTTTTTTTTTTATTTTTTTTTTTTTTTTTTTTTTTTTTTTTTTTTTTCTTTTTTTTATTTTTTTTTTTTTTTTTTTTTGTTTTTTTTATTAATTTTTTATTTTTTTTTTTTTTTTTTTTTTTTTTTTTTTTTTTGTTTATTTTTTTTATTTTTTTTTATTTTTTTTTTTTATTTTTTTAATTGTTTTTTTATTTTTTTTTTTTATTTTTTTTTTTTTTTTTTTTTTGTTTTTTTTTTTTTTTATTTTTTTTTTTTATTTTTTTTTTTTTTTATTTTTTGTTTTTTTTTTTTATTTTTTTTTTTTTTTTTTTTTTTTTTTTTTTTTTTTTTTTTTTTTTTTTTTTGTTTTTTTTTTTTTTTTTTTTTTTTTTTTTTTTTTTTTTTTTTCTTTTTTTTTTTTTTTTTTTTTTTTTTTTTTTTTTTTTTTTTTTTTTTTTTTTTTTTTTTTTTTTTTTTTTTTTTTTCCGGGTGCTTTCCTCGCACTTGGTTAACATCCTAGCACCACGTCCTGTGCATTACCTGTATAGCTGCAAGAAAGACTAATACCAAAAGTATAAACCAGCATAAAAAGCACAATAGCACAAAATATACAAAACTATACAAAATAAACCTAACTCACTTTCGTAGGAATCACGGTTGCATTTAGCGTATGCAACAAGCCTTTTAAACCCCTTGGTGGCCCCAAGTGGACAAGTGAAGTCTCGTGAGAGTTTCCAGCGAACATACCCACAAAGTTCATATACCAATATACACAGTTTTGTAAAAATTTCAAACATTTAAAGATTTACATTAAGGAATTATGGCGTAACCATCAGAGTTAGTTATGCCTTAATTATGTGGTTTGTTAAATTCAAAAATTTATAAGAACTAGTTACGGCGTAACCCTTGCACAAATTATGCCCGAACATAATCACTTATGCCATAACTATCAGAGTTACGGCGTAACTTGCTGCTTATCAGCAACCAAATTACCACATAAACCGAGTCGAGGAGACCTTGAATTCCATCCTCTTGCAGTGAGAACCTGCAAAACCAAGTAAGAAACATACAAAACCAACTACATACAGAAAATTAAATGAATTAACTAAGAGGATAGGTCGGGTTGTCTCTCGAGATGCATTTTTCTTTTCACACGAGTATTTAAGTTAGACTCAAGCCTCCATCACAGGCTATTTGAACATCTCCGACATGTCCAATCCTTTTGTCTCCTCAACCTGCACACTAACAAACCCCGTGTATTAGATGTGTTATAAAACTGAGCAAAAGAGGAAGAGCATATTAATGGCTAATTAACTCAGGAATAATACCACTCGAATAGAAACATCAAGGTTGTATTAGAAAATATTTTTAAGGTTCAAGTAATGCCCAAACTATTTTTGGTGTCCCAAACTTGGTGACCCGATATGACGTAACCAACACTACCAAGTTACGCCATAATCAAATCTAAGATGAAAATTTTTAGTGATTTATTTCACATAAGCAAGCACTTAGAAATAGGAGAAGAATAGAAGCTCAAGCACTCACAAGCATACACAACAATCAAACAATCAAAACAACAAAAACCGTTTCTCGACAGCGGCACCAAAAACTTGATGTGTAATTTCATCTAATAAAACTAAGTCAGGTTTATTAACATTTATAAAACCCTAATACCCTCGACTATTCCTAGAACAAAATAGTATTTGAACCCTATCTTTTTAAATATAGTGATTGGTAAGTACGGGTGTCAACCCAAAGAATGGTTTATGTCTCTAATTGTCTAATTGGTTTTATTATTCTACCTAAGAAAAAGCAGGAAAGAAAGCGTGTTTTGAGTTTTAGATTATTTAAAGATTTATTTGGTGGCAATCCTTGTGTCCGAAAAGGAAAAAGAATCATATGTAGAAAACTAGGATATTGAAGGATTATTTAGTGGCAAGCCTTGCTGTCGAAAAGGGAAATAGTATAGATGGGTTCTAAAATCATTAGGTCTAACTTTGTATTTGAATCCTAACCTATGTCTACTGAGTGGAATGGACTCGCAGGGAGAATTAACCTATTTGCAGCCTATAATTAATAAGATTTCCATTTAACTATGAGATACGCTTTACTCTAACAGATGGTCTTCTATTAGCTTGCACTCCTAACCAGGAATTAATACTAAGGTTTCGCCTCATGGGTATAGGTCGAACAACTACAAGCATTGGTCACATGCAGTTAATCGTGCGCTCAAGGGTTAAGAAGATCACTTAAACCCTAGTGCACACTCAACCTCATATTAATACTTAGACAGGAATGCAAGGAATTCAATGCGCACTACATAAATTAATAAAGGCACAACAAGACGGTAAGGATCATATAATAATAATCAAAAAGATAATTAAATATATAAATGTCAAGAACAAATGATAAAGCACCACAAATAAAAATAACATGCCTTGGCAAACCCTTCGGGTTTGCCCTACACCTACTGCACAAAAACTCTTTTTCCCCTTTCTTTTGGTCGGATAAACTCCATCGAATCTTGGAATGAGATAAAATGAAACAATCGTTTAGTATTTATACTAATTGTGAAGTTTCATCCATGTACGACTTTGGCCCTTGTAGTTTATGGTGTAAAGTGAAACATTATAATATTTTGCACAATTTACATCCCTGTGATGAGTCATTATTACGGCGTAACGGCATCGGCCACGTTACGCCGTAAACCTTCTGACGCAGCATTCCATCTTTTAGTATTAAAATTGGTTACGGCGTATTATATCGAACCCTTTACGCCATAACCCTTAGTCAGCATCAATATTCTTCAGCAATAAATATTTACCGCGTAACTCCTGCGGACCAGTTATGCCGTAATGCCTTGTCAGCATAATATCTTCGTTATTAATAATTGATTACGGCGTAACTCTTGCGGTCGGTTATGCTGTAATTCTTCAACGCTTGATATCCATCTGTATTTATCATCAAAAATATAGCACCTCTACTAAATTAATTAGTATTGGTGCTAAATTTGTCCATTTTTCGTCATTTTCTGTTCCAATGCCTTTAATTACTCGAATTCCCTAAATAAATGAATTAAGTATCAAATTCATATAAAAAATGATATAAAGCAAGGAAATAAATGTTGGAATTTGATACCAAAAAGTATTAAATATTTGATATTATCAACATACATATGCAATTTAATGCACGGTTAGAGTATAGTGCCCAAACAGGTGGCTAACCAAAAACCACCTAATCTACCGACATGGTATACGTCCGTTTAACCAGTCCTTTAGTCATGTAAGAATCACCAATACACGGACAGGGATGTCAATCCCAATAGATCTATTTACAACCGTCGGGCTTACAACATGTAATTAATGGTTCATGGTAGTGGGCAATAGTGGTTTATGCTACTTAGGCAAATCAGTAATCATGTAAAAAGTAAAGTAAAGTACTTGCGTCCAACGTAAAAATGAGCAATGTTTCTCACCTCAAAATTTATAAAGTGTACGTAAAACGAATAAAACGTGGGGCTATAAACTTACCTTAAGCAAAACGATGAATAGAGAAATAATCAACGAAACGTAGTACGAGCACGGAGTCCTAAACGCGACCTAAATAAATTATGCGTCTTAGGCGTATGCAAATATTAGAAAAATGATGCATATGAAGTTTTTAGAAAGTTCATATCACCCGCACATGTTTGATCTTTAGTTTATAAGTCAAAACGACATTTATGCCAAGTTTCCATTTTTATCCACTTATATTCTAGTTTACGACTTTTATAAGTACTATCCTTAATAAATCTTCCAACGCTTACCCAATAGTGCTTTTAAAAAGTTTCTAACGCGCCTAAATAATATATAAGCGTTACTATATTATTCGCTAAGGTTTCTATAGCTCAAACGGACCTGAAGACGCCCGAAAACCTAATTTTATAACCCAAACAGCTCACTTTTTACTTATTCAAATTCCCAGATTTAGTCCATTTTTAGGTGAGCGTATCTCCTTCGTTATAAGGATCCACGGGTTGTCCGAAAGCCTAGTTTCAAGGAAAAATCATGCCCTACAAGTTTTCTTCTATAAGTTTTAGCCGACTCGGACCCAAAATGGGTCGAAACACGATTTCAAAATCTGGACAGAATGTGTCCGAAATAGTTTTGAGCTGTGAAAATTATTAGTGTTTCGCTGAACTTCAAAAGGCCATATCTCACTCGTTTTAAGTCCGATTTTCGCGTTCTTTATATCAAAATCTTCGTATTAAAGTATACTAACATATTTTCAAGGCTTTGACTACTCAAAACATTTTTAGAGACCCGTTAACCACCTTACTAATTTCGGACAGATTAATGACCACCAATGTATCCCTTGCCTTGTACCTCATTGATCTCCAGAGAAAACATTTCTTAAAACGTCAACAATAATGTTGGTGAATTCATAGGTTTGTAAAATGTATAATGTAGGCCTGCAAGATTTCCCCATGATAATGCAACAGATGCAAACATCATAAAATGTGATTACGTTTCCCTAAGCTCATGACACTGAAGCTCGACATGTATAAATTGCAATATAAATTGCCAACATTGCCTGTGATGATGTTCTAACCCGCAATATCCTATGTCCGACATGGTATACGTTCATTGTCTGGCATACCGGCACAATGAGCATGACTCACCCGAACGGGGATGTCAATCCCAAATAGATCTATTTATAACATCCACGCTCACAACAAGTAATTGACAGATCATGATAATGGGATCACAGGGTTATCGCTACTTAGGCAAACACGTAATCGTAATGTAAAAATGTCCACTTGCGTCCAATTGTAAAACATGCATATGTTTCTCACCCTAAAACTTGTAAATCATTATGAATGTAAAACGTGGGGCTATGAACTCACCTCGAGTGAATGAATAATCCAAGCATAACAGAAAATGTGTCATAATAATGACCGAATGCAACCTAATTAAATATAGGTCGTATAAGTACTAAGCACTTTGATTAACTAATACCACATATAATTCTATATAGCTACATCACCATCTAATTGTATTAGTGAAATCATATTTATAAAGTAAAAACGTTTATAATTATCTCTTTAGTAAAAAAATGACGTAACTTTATCGTTTTAAGTCTGTTTCTTACGTTTCTTATGTCCACGCTTTCGTATTAAGACGAGTTATCAAAATATTAAATTTTCATATTTTCAACCTACTGGTGAACAGTACTTTTTACTGTTCATATACTTTTATAAAATTAATCGTCGTAAACTCGTAAATGTCGTAGTTTATTCGTTTTAACTCCGTTTTTAGTGATTCTTTCAAGTACGTCTTTGTTATTAAAAGTTCTATCGAATTAATGATGTTTTCAAAATAAATATATCTGATGTGAACAATAACTTTTATAAAAATTATTTTTATAAAAGTATTTATTATCGTAAACTTGCGTAATTCATAACTCCTTCGTTATTGATCTAAAAATTATGATTCTTTATGTTTTGGAATCCTACAAATAAGTACTATCTGAGAAAAATAACCATTTTTATATATCAGAAGTGAAACTTAAAAAGTTTTTATATAATTTCTTTTATAAACGTGTTTATTATCGCGTAACTTGTAAATTACGTATCTCCTTCGTTATAGATCGGTTTTTCGAGTTTCTTACCTTTTTGGAATCCTCATGAGATGTAGTATTTAATAAAAATATAAAATAAATATATTAAAATTCGAATTTGATCAGACCCTTTGAGGTTTTTGTTAAAAACATGTTTAAACTTGATTTTTGTAACTTTCTAGTTTAGTACACTTATTATAAGTCCATTACAACCCTTAATATGACATGTCCTACATACTTTGGGTCCTTATCTATGATTTGTCCAAATATTATCCAAGATAACAAGATTAACAAGTCCTTATACCACTTTTACTTATATACTCATTAAGTAACCTTTTAAACCATTAGTTTATATATACACTTTTTATACATAAACCACACTTGTACAATACTTATACTTCCATTATAACATGATATTAACATCCATATAACATATGTAAAAGTATATCAAGTCATAAACAAGTGTAAAAATCCTTTTTACAAGTAAATAAGTTTCCTAGATGGTGATTAACTACATAGTCATTATATACACATAAAATCATGAATGTAAAGAGATTAAGATTTTTAGGTAACCTTAATATGATGTAAGATAATGAACAATATGATCTAAACCCTTGTTTAGCAAATAAACCATAGCTTTCAAGTCTTAGAAAACCCTAAATCCAAAGAAACCCTAATCTTGATCCTTGCTTGTTTAACCCTTTTAAATGCCTAACTAAACCTCCAAACCTTCTTGATATATCTTAGATATGTTGTAGAAATACTTGTATGTGTTGTAAATAAACTTGTGTGAATTATTTATAGTGGTTTGGGGTTGGCCATGGGTTTGGATGAGAGAACAAGAGAGATTATGTTTGTTTTCACTTAAGGAATGTGTTGTGTATGTTTTTCTTACTAGTTACTTGCATTATATAACACTTGGACTTAGACAATAATGCATATAGAAAGTCTTAGGACAATATGAGGATTTTAAAGGATAGTTGGTCCATTTTACTATTAGGGCTAGTAAGATGTAAGTCTTTGGTTCCCTAAGATAGAAATCATCCCATGAATTCAAGGAAAGTTGATGAGCTCAAAATATCTTTGGTTTTTCTTTCTTGTATCCGGCCACATATGTATCTAGATAAGGAAATGGTAAAAATTTTGAGTATTGGGTATAATTGTGGGTATTTGGTTGAGTCTAGATGGGTATTGGTGCTTTCGGGTATGCCTAAATGTATTTTATCGTGAAACGTAAACACTTTACCTAACCAATAAAAATAAAATGTACAAAGTTAATAGTTATACTCTAAATATTTACTTAATACTTGCTTGGTGTAAACATTTATTTGTTTGATGCCCGTTTACATTGAATGATAATTTTTAGCTTACGCGATTTAACTTAACGATTTCAATTAAAAGCAAACGCGTATAATACTAAAAATAAATAGTGAATTTATTGACGACATATAATGACCCTAAAACACGGGGTGTTATAGTCTTCCCCCGTTAAATGAGCCTTATCCTCAAGGCTAAAGACGCGGAACTTAACGACGGTGCGGTCTTTGTAAAGAGGTGTGGATATTTTTTCCAGAATTGGTCTTCATGTTCCTATGTAAACTCAGGACCTCTCCTAGAGTTCCATCGAACCTTGAAAATTGGGACACAGCTTTGCCTCAGCCGTTTAACTTCACGATCTATGATTTCGACTGGTTCCTCGACAAAATGAAGCTTGTCATCAATGTGTAGTCCATCCAACAGAACGGCTAATGGTTCGTCGGCATAACCCTGCTCAGCTCTTGAGGAAGCTCAAGCTTGTAAGCAACATATACAACCTTTTCTAACACTTTGAAAGGTCCAACACATTTGGGGTTTAGCTTCCCCCATTTGCCAAAACGTACTACTCCTTTCCATGGCAAAACTTTGAGCATAACTCTATCTTCAACTTGAAATTCCATCGGCTTACGCTTTAAATTGGCGTAACTCTTTTGTCGATCATGTGCGGCTTGAATTCTTTACTTGATCTTAATGATTTTCTCAGTCGTCTCTTGAACTATTTCTGGACCAGTGAGTTGAACTTCTCCAACCTCGGCCCAACAAACAGGTGAATGACACTTTCAACCGTAAAGTGCTTCAAACGGTGCAGCCTTGATGCTAGCGTGATAGCTATTGTTATATGAAAATTCAACTAATGGCTAATGGCTAACCCAACCCTTTCTAAAGTCGATCATATAAGCACGTAGCATATCCTTGAGAGTTTGGATAGTCCTCTTGCTTTGTCCATCAGTTTATGGATGGTATGTAGTACTCATATCCAAGCTAGTACCCAAAGCCTTCTGGAGTGACCTCCATAAATTTGATGCGAACCTCGGGTCGCGATCACAAATGATTGAGACAGGTATCTCATGCCTTGTGACCACCTCCTTTAGGTACATTCTTGCCAGTTTCTCCATGGGATCAGTTTCCCTCATTGGTACAAAGATTACGGATTTAGTAAGTCGGTCAACAATCACCCAAATGGTGTCATAACCTTGTGACGACTTAGGAAGCTTCGTGATAAAATCCATCATGATATTATCTCACTTCCATTGAGATATCTCGGGTTGTACCAACAAACCTGATGGCCTTTAGTGTTCAGCCTTGACCTTAGCACATGTCAGACATTTACTAACATAGGTGGCAATGTCGGCCTTCATATTAGGCCACCAATATAGCTTCTTCATGCCTTGATACATCTTGTTAGAACCCGAATGGATAGAATATTTGGACTTGTGGGACTCATGCATGATCACGGTCCTTAGATCACCATAACATGGCAACCAACTCCTGCCATTTAAGCATAGAGTTCAATCCGCATGGGGTTCCAACTTTTTCATTCTAAGTTTCTCCGGATCCTTTGAATTTTCAATCAACATACCTCTAACATCTTCGTTCTTGATGTTCTTTGGCTTTCATGCCTTAGTCTGAGCATTCAAGATTTGTTTAGAAAGATCCAAGACAATAGTCATGACTAAGGCTCAAACTCTCAATGATTTATTTTGTTCTTTCCTGCTCAAGGCATCAGCAGCAACATTTGCCTTTCTCGGGTGATAACGAATCTCACAATTATAATCACTGAGCAACTCTAACCAACGATGTTGCCTCATGTTCAGCTCCTTTTGGTCAAGAATGTGTTGTAAACTCTTGTGATCTGTGAACACTGTACACTTAGTTCCATACATATAGTATCTCTAGATTTTTAAAGCAAACATTACTGCTCCTAGTTCCAGATCATGAGTCGTATAGTTCTTCTCATGAATCTTCAATTGGCGTGATGCATAAGCAATCACCTTCTCTCTTTGCATCAACACAATGCCCAAACCTTTGATTGAAGCATCGCAGTATGCGATAAAATCTTCGCTTCCTTCAGGTAAAGCCAGAATTGGTGCACTACACAACTTCTGCTTCATCAGTTGAAAAGCTGCTTCTTGTTTGTCGCCCCAAACAAACTTGACCTTCTTCTGAGTAAGCTTGGTCATTGGCTTGGTGATCTTCGAAAATCCTTCGATGAATCTTCCATAATTGTAACACCCCAATATTTGACATAGCAGCGGAAGCTAAATTGGGGGTATTACTTCATGAATCAACAATCATAATCATAGAAAATGACTCAAAAGAGACGTTTTAGAAAATTTAGTTATCATTCAATAATATATCAGAGTTTTACAAAAGAGGTCCCAAAAATACATTAAAAACATAAAGTTTGAATGATAACAAGTTTGAACGCCTTCAAGTCCATGCCACTCCGTGCCTTAAACAGCTTAGTTACTGAGATAAACATGCTTAAAAGGTCAACACAAGGTTTGAGTGAAATTCTAGGTTTGTAATGAAAAGGTTTGAATACAAGTCATCCATATAGTGGTAATAAACTATACAATTACAATTATCATGGAAAAGAGTATTATTGCCCTAAGCTCATGACACCAACACATTAACATGGAAATCACCTTAGTGACATTATTAAGGAACAAACGTCCTTTGGAAAGGTAACTTGCCAAAGTTACCCAATTATTCTCAAATATAGTGCGTTTAATTACCTCATGCACAAGTAAACACAAACGGGATTCGTAATCCCGAAGATACTATCCATATATTCGCGTATCACTGCAAGTGATTAATGGTTCATGATTAAATGATATTGGCAGTAGAGGTAAACTTAGGAAATAACATATCAGGATAGCATACAGTTAGAAAATACTTGTATTCATGGGTTTATTAGGGGGGGGCATTGTTTTATCTCCCCCACGGGGTTTGATAAAAACATATTAAAAGTTGGGATATGAACTCACCTTAACAGGAAATCTGATTGATGGCAAAAGTAAATCAAATAGGAAGTAAACAGCTTCGTCACGCAACCTGGGGTAATATGTCAAGTCTTAGTTCGATTATTTATATTTCAAACTTTATTTCATAAAGTTTAACGTAAATATTAATTTGGTTTATTAATTTGAGAAAATATCGTATAACTGTTAGGTGCTTATTGCTATCATAATCCAGAGGTCATGTAGTAAACGTTTGAGGAGCTAGGACACTTTAAATCGTAAATCCAGCAACTCGACAAAACATCTACCCAAACGAAAGCCATTCACATGAAATTCCCTAGTAACGTGATACGTTATAGTTTAAATGATAAGATTTTATCTTTTTAAGCTTCTTCAAAAGCTAGTGGAAGATAAATTACGTTAAATATTTAACATAATTGATTTATAATGTTTTGATCGATGAATGAAACAATAAATGTGTCGGGTTTTAATAAAATTGAGTCTTATAATGTTTAAATATATTTTTATTGTTAATATAAAAATATTACATTTTATACCCTCAAAAATTTGAAAATGACAATTTACAGTTTAAACCCCTTTATATATAATTTTAAAACATTTAACCCTTAACTTCCAAGTATGGCAAAACAGGTCCTTGTGGTTTTAAGTTTAGGATAATTACACTTTTGGCCTGAAAGTTAAATAGTTTCAAAATTTACAATAAATACCCCCCATGCATAAAATGATTTGCGTTTCTAGTCTAAATTCCATATACTTTGTATTTTTAATCTGTAAATCATTTTGCAGCTTATAGCTTATCACAATAAGCTAAAATAAATTGGTTTTATAAGCTTAAAGCTTATGAAATGAACTTATTAGCTCGAAAACACAAAAAGGGTGCGTTTGGTTTTGAAATCATAACTCGATGGGTTCTAGCTTTTAGGGTTTGTTTCTAAGTTTATAAATATGATATTATAGCTTATTATAATAGCTTATTAGATCAGCTTATGGATTTTAGCTTATAGAGTTCACGAAAAGAGCTTTTAGTGTTTTTAAGCATGCGTTTGGTTTAGGAAAACCAAACGTGTAGGTTTAGGAAAACCAAACGTGTAGGTTTAGGGTTCAAGAGCTTTTCTCATAAGATCATAAAGATGGATAGGAGCTTATTAGGATAAGAATAAGCTTAAGCTAGCTTATTAGGGTTCGCATGGACTTAAGGTTTCCAAAATGGGTCATTTAAGGCTCGATTAGGGTTTGGTTTGGTTTAAGGATTTCCAACATAGTTTTGTTTGATCACATGGTTAAAACAAAGTTTATATAAGATCTAAAACACAATAAGAGCTTATAGAACAAGTGATAGGACTTACTAGTACTCGAATGGGTCAAAATGGGTTAATACGGGTCAAAATGGCTTGGAGATGAATCAAGAACCTTTCTTTCTTGTTCCTTGGCTTCCTAAATAGCTTAATTCTTTCCTTTTTCTCTTCTAGGGCTTGTTTAGATCATTATTTCAAGTGATGATTTGATTTTGTAGTGAATTATGAAGGTGTGGATGTTTCGGCTTTATATAGGGCTTAAGACTTAGAGTAGTGGTCAAGTTATGTAGAGTAGTGATCAAGGTTTAGCTAGGTGTGACTATTAGAGGCTAGGTACTAGCTTAGAGAGGTGTTGAGAGGTTGGAAGGGGTTCGGTTTGCCAAGGTGGTGACGAGGGGGGTTTCTTAGGGAAAAAGGGTGCAAGTTGATGACAAGTAAGTGACAAGGAGGTGAAGGGAGCTAGCAAGGTGGTGACAAGGTTCTAGGCAAGGTGGTGACAAGGTGTGGAGGGTGCTAGCTTGGTTAGTACTTAGTTTAAAACTAGTTAAGGGGTGTTAGGTTTGCTAGGGTTTCGGGTTAGGGTTTTAGGTTTAGCCGAGTGTGTGGAGTGAAATGGAGGGAAAGAAATGTTTAAATGTAGTGCATTGGAGTGTTGTAACTTGTGCTTAAAAGGTGGTATGAAATCTCATAGAAATTTGGAGGGAAAATGCATATTTTGAATTGTGGCTATATCGGGTTATACATTAAGCTTAAACGAGTTGTACATTGATTTTAGAGGGAAAATATATTCGAATTTGGTGCATTAGTAACTTGTACACATGCCTTACAGGCTTGTACATTTGATTTATATGTAAACATTACATGTAGTTAGGGTTTTGATATAAACGTTAACGTATGAAATCCATTTTATAATAAACGTTTTGAATTCTACGTTAAATAGATAACGTATGGTAAAAATGGAGTTTAAAACATATTGCTTGACATATTATAATGTTTGCTTGATATAAACGTTGATAAAATTGGCATTGGTAGGTTGCGTGAGCACGTTTACTTTTGAAATGTAAGTTACGTTACATCATGGATGGTATAAAACAAAAATATTCCCGTGAAAATGGTTTTATTAAATATAATAGATGGATAATTACATTGTTGACAATTATGGGTTGTTATAGTCTCCTAACCTTAAAGAAATCTCATCCTGAGATTTAGTTAGATGTTAGAGTGATGTTTGGAAATAGATGTGGATTTTTGGCACGAATTTGATCTTCACGTTCCCACGTAAATTCTGGTCCTCTTTTAGAGTTCCATCTTACTTTGACTATAGGAATACGACTTTATTTCAGTTGCTTGACTTCACGATCCATAATTTCTATTAGTTCTTCCATAAAGTTGAGTTTGTCATCGAGCCGAAGCTCTTTTATTAGAATGATGAGGGATTCGTCAGATAGGCATTTCTTTTGATTAGAAACGTGGAAATTATTGTGGACATTACTGAGTTTTTTAGGAAGCTCAAATTTGTATTCCACTGGACCGACCCTTTTAAGGATCTTAAATGGTCCAATGTACCAGGGATTTAGCTTTCCTCATTTTCCAAATCAGATGACACCTTTTCGAGGTGACACTTTCAACATAACACGATCTCCAACTTGGAATTCCAAAGGCTTTCGCCTTACATTGGCGTAACTCCTTTGCCGATCTCTTGCAGCTTGCAAGCGTTGTCGAATTTGCACTATCTTTTCGGTGGTTTCATAGATTGTCTCTGGTCCGGTGAGTTGAACATCTCCAACTTTGGCCTAGCAGATAGGTGATCGACACTTTTGACTATAAAGTACCTCGAATGGTGTTGCCTTAATACTGGCATGGTAACTGTTATTGTAGGAAAATTATACCAGTGGTAAGTGTCTCTCCCATCCTTTTCTAAAATCTATGACACAAGCTGGAAGGATATCTTCGAGTGTTTAGATGGTTCTTTCACTTTGTCCATCCATCTGAGGATGGTATGTCGTACTCATGTCTAATTGAGTACCCAAGGCACTCTGCATTGACTGCCAGAATCTGGATGTGAAATGACTGTCACGATCCGATATGATGGATATCGGTACTCTATGTCGTGAAACTATTTCCTTTATATACAACCTTGTAAGGGTTTCCATACTATCTGTCTCTCTCGTAGGGATGAAATGTGCTGATTTGGTAAGGCGGTCTACATAGACCTAAATTGTGTCATGTCCGCTTGATGTTTTGGGTTGTTTTGTAACGAAGTCCATTGTTATTCTTTCCCATTTCCATGTAGGAATCTCTGGTTGTATTAGTAAGCCGGATGGCTTCTGACATTCTGCTTTAACTCTAGAGCATGTTAAACACTTGCCAACATATTCAACGATGATTGCCTTCATGTTAGGCCACCAATAGAGTTTCTTTAGATCCTGATACATCTTGTCAGAACCTGGGTGGATGGAATACTTCAATTTATAGGATTCATGCATGATCAAGTCCCTAAAATTACCAAAGAGTGGTAACCAGCTTCGGTTCTTGATACATCGGGTTCCATCAGGACGTACTTCAAATGCTTTGTCCATTCCTCGTAAGTTCTCAGCTTTGATGTTCTCTTCTTTGATTGCCTCGGTTTGGGCTTCAAGGATTTATGATGGTAATTTTGGGTGAAGGGTCATGACTAATGCTCTAACTCAAAGTGGTTTGATTCGTTCCTTTTGGCTTAAGCCATCTGCTACAACATTCGCTTTTCCAAGATGGTAGTGAATCTCATAATCGTAATCTGCAAGCAATTCTAACCAACGACGTTGTCTCATGTTCAATTCTTTATGATCAAGGATATGCTGAAGACTTTTATGATCAGTGAACACATTACACTTTGTGCCATACAGATAGTGTCTCCAAATTTTAAGAGCGAACACTACTGCTCCCAATTCAAGGTCGTGTATGGTATAGTTTTCTTCATGAGGCTTGAGTTGTCGAGATGCTTATGCAATAACTTTTTCTCTTTGCATTAACACCGCTCCCAAACCTTGGAGTGATGCATCACAGTAAACAACAAAATCGTCGTTTCCTTCTGGTAATGCTAAGATTGGAGCTTCACAAAGCTTCTGGTTTAGCAGTTGGAAAGCTGACTCTTGGTTTTCTCCCCAGATATACTTCTTGTTTTTCTGGGTTAATTCAGTCAAAGGCTTTGCAATCTTCGAAAAACCTTCGATGAATCTCTAATAGTAGCCGACGAGTCCTAAGAATTGGCGTACTTTTGTAGGTGTAGTAGGAGATGCCCAATTCTTAACTGCTTCAATCTTGGCGGGGTCAACGTGAATTCCTTGACTGTCAATTACGTGCCCAAGAAACTGCACGATACTGATCTAGAAATCACATTTGGAGAACTTAGCATATAATTTCTCCTTTTTGAGTAATTCCAGGATTATTCTCAGGTGATCTTTGTGTTCTTCTTTGTCACAAGAGTAGATAAGAATATCATCAATGAACACTATCACAAATTTATCCTAGTATGGTTTGCACACACGGTTCATGAGGTCCATGAACACAGCAGGCGCGTTGGTTAAACCAAATGGCATTACATGGAATTCATAGTGTTTGTATTGCATTCTGAAAGCGGTCTTGGGAATATCTTCGTCCCTGACTCTTAGTTGGTGATAACCTGATCTTAAGTCAATTTTCGAGTAAACACTCGAACCTTGAAGTTGGTCGAATAAATCATCGATCCTGGGTAATGGGTAACGATTCTTTACGGAGAGTGTATTCAGCTCCTGGTAATCGATACACATTTTGAAAGATCTGTCTTTTTTTTAACAAATAAGACAGGAGCTCCCCAAGGCGAAGTACTTGGTCGAATAAAACCTCGGTCTGCTAATTCTTATAGTTGGTCAGATAGTTCCTGCATTTCTGAAAGAGCTAATCTGTAAGGTGCTCGGGCTACTAGTGCTGCTCCTGGAATTAAATCGATTTGGAATTCTACTTGGTAAACCAGAGGAAGGCCAGGTAGATTTTTAGGAAAGACTTCCAAAAATTCTCTGACTACCGGTATATCTTCTAGTCGTTTTTCGTCTGACTTCTTCTTTATTATTTGGGCTACGAAAACTTGATATCCCCTGGATATATATATCTTTCGGTTTTAATACAGGATATGAGGCTTAGTCGGGTTTTACTTCGATCACCTTGGATGATTAAAGTTTCACCGTCGATTGGGATGTGGATGACTTTCTCGTCACAAATAATTCTAGCATGATACTTGGATAACCAATCCATACCAATGACGATGTCGAAACTACCGAGTTTAATCGACATAAGATCAATTTTGAAAGGCTAGTTTAGCAAAATCAGAGTGCAACCTTGCATAACGGTATTAGGGCCTACTAGGTTTCCATCGGCCATTTCAATGTCGTAGGTAGTATCTAGTGTAATTGGTGGGATATTAAGCATAGAAGCAAGAGATATGGATACAAAACTTTTATCGGCTCCTGAATCAAATAATACTCTAGCTAGATGTTGGTTTAAAAGGAACGTACCCGTGACTACGTTCGGATCTTGGTGAGCATTCTTGTCCCTCAGCATGTATGCTCTCCCATGGGCACTGTTGTTTGCTTTTGGGCACTGATTTTTGTAATGCCCTTTCTCTCCACAGGCATGACAAGTTACTGTTACTGGTTGCAGGTTACTTCCAGTGGCTGGCCCTTTGTTCTTACAGTTCCTGGTCTGATGACCCACCTTGTTGCAAGTCTGACACTTGACAGTGCAAGGTCCTGTGTGATGCAGGGCGCATCTTTTACACATGGGAAGGCTTCCAGCATACCTATTATTTTCAGTTGGGGTGGCAGCATAAGCCCTGATGGTTTCTTGCCTTCTATTCTGTTGTTGGTGGTGATCATTATTATGGTTGTTATTATTGTTGTTACGGTTGTTGTGGTAGTTATTGTTGGTGAAGGTTCTTCTATCATCAAACTTTCATTTGTGATCATTGGTTCCTTGCACAGAATTATGCTTTATTACCTGATCCATTAACCTCTGGGTTATGGTAATAGCTTCCTCCAAAGTTTGAGGCTTTGAAGCGGTAACATTTCCTTCAATACTTTTGGTTAATCCCCCGATGAAGACTTCTATAAGTTTCTCAGAATTTGGCACCATAGTTGGGCATAAAACTGTCAATTCCTACAATCTTCTAACGTAAGTCTTGAGATCATTTTCTTTTACAGTTAGATTGTAAAGTTCATCTTTCATTTTCTTAATCTCAGTTCGGGGATAATACTTCTTTATTAAGAGCTTTTTTAATTCGGACCAGGGAATCTTGTAGGCTTCCTCTATTACAATAGGCTTGGCGAATGAATTCCACCAGGATAAAGCTTCTTCAGTTAGAGTACCAGTAGCAAATTTCACTTTGTAGTCCTCAGTACATTTACTACAAAGAAATACCGATTCAGTTTGTTCGAACCAGCGGATGAGACAAACAGCGCCTTCCGTACCTTTGAAATTGAAAGGTTGGCAGTTTATAAACTCTTTGTAGCTACATTTTCTTGCTACATGAGTTTCTCTTTGTCGGGTGTTCCTATTGGTATTGTCAGTATTTACCATGTTAGCAGCTTATGCTTCCAGGTCTGTGGCAACACTATCAGCAACTAGTTTCTTGATGGCGGCCTGAGTCATGGCTGGTGCTGCAGATGTTGATGTCCTTTTGGGAGCCATTCTATCAACATTTACAAGACAACACAAAATAAGAATCCATACAATGATAGAGTCATATCACAAGTCTTTATATAATAATCAAAATTTTCATACATATTGATATTGATATCATTTGATATAGATACTTATTTGGTACAAGTTCTAACAAAGAAATACACATTCTTTGATATTACATTGTTGGATATAATGGAAATTTTGGAATCTAAGACTTTTGGAGATGGGTACTCTAACAAACATCTGACTTATTAGGTTCCTCGGGGTCTGATTTACTTCCCAATGGTCACGGTATGATCTATAACAAGTTATGATCCATAATTTTGCGAAGATAGACTCATCAAAGGGATAGTCTGGTGGTGGTGTAGTTGACCTAACCGGTGATGAAGATCCAACTGATGAAGATGGAGATAATGAAATGGGTGATCCAACAGGATAGGGACAAACTAACTGGTTAAAATTATTTACACACACTTATGAATATAATACCTGCAGGTATTATATAACTTTTCATTAAATATTAGGATGAAGACTTGTCCTTAGGTTATAAATACAACGGTTGAATTATTATAAGGGTTTTTCATATGTAATATATAAAGAATATATATTACACACTTTGCATATATTTTAAATCTATTTATTTAACCAACCACCAAACCATTACAACATTAAATCTGAATCTTTATTCAACGTGACGTGTTGAGGTGACTATCCATCAGGAAACCCAAATTCATTATCCTAGGCTAGTGGGACTTAGCCGTTAAGAGTAGCTGCGACTTCTTGATCGAGCCGCTTCGTCTTCCGTTCGTATTGTGCATATTAGATGCCTATCTGTCGATCGTTCTGCAACATCAAGGTGAGTTCATAGCCCCACGTTTTACATGTTTTACATATATTTTGGGGTGAGAACATGCTTGTTACAAATTCAATTACGTGTTTGATTTAAACTCGTTACGTGCTCATTTTCAACTTGTCCGCATACATGTTTACAAACGCATTTACATGGTTGATTACCTGTTTGGTTTACTTACTCATTTAAATATCTCGCGAGGAGATACAATACTTGGTTTACTTTTGAACGTAAACGCATACTATACTTTTATGATTACGGATTAGCTTAAGCGGATTGAACTGATGACAAAACGGTACTGCCCGGGTGTTCTTGGAGGGGACACCGGTAACGGGAGTACATATTTTTACTTTACTGCCCGGGTGTTCTTGGAGGGGACACCGGTAACGGGAGTACATATCTTTACTTTACTGCCCGGTGTTTCTTGGAAGGGACACCGGTAACGAGAGTACATATTTAAATCACTGCCAAATTGGTAACATACAATCTTACGTCACAGCGTCAATGAACTGTAAATGCACTTGGAGGGTGCGCGCGAAGTTATAAATAGATCTATTCGGGTGTGGGATCCCTGTTCGTGTGATTAGCGATACGCCGGTACCGAACATTAAAGCGGATGACCCACCCCCCCGCAGAATGATATAAAATAGATTCTATACGGGATTACCAACCCCCGTTCCGGGTGATAGCTCTCACTGGGACGAACTTATCACATGTCGGAAATCACGTTGGGACTACCAGGGCCCCAACAAAAACATAGAATTCTTACATGAATTATTAGCTTCAGTTTCATGAGCTTAGAGTAATCGTAAACATTGTTTTATACTCACATGGATATTTACGTTGCCTTGAATAAAATGGCAATACATACTTGAAACACTTTTGGTGACATTAAATTGGTCATGCATTCTTTAAAAAAATTTCCTTTTTTGGGGAATTAAAAATTTGTACTTTTGGTGACATTAATTGGTCATGCACTCTTTATAAATCTTATAAGGATAAGAATGGGGTACTTTTGGGGACGAAAAAGTGTCGATGCAGTTCTATTATAAATATTTTGGGATTTTACAAGGTACTGTGATGATACAGTGGATTACATTCATATTTAAACTAATCTATGAACTCACCAACTTTAATGTTGACACTTTTAAGCATGTTTTCATCAGGTGAATTAGTATGCATGACTATTGATGTGCAATTGGAGTTCTTTACCATTCAATGTTTTTCAAGGTGATGCTATAAGGGGACAAACTATTATTTTGGATTATCATAAAATCAACGAGATGATTACAAACACAAATTTAAAAGGTCGTTCTCTTGTATCTAGCGCTGTGTATTATGAAGTAGCACCCCAAGTGGTATTCCGCTGCGTTGTCATATTTTTGGGGGTGTTACACACTGCTCCCAGACCTTGATGTAATGCATCATAGTAAACGACAAAGTCATCGTTTCCTTCTAGTAATGCTAAGATTGGAGCTTCACAAAGTTTCTATTTTAGCAGTTGGACACGCAGACTCTTGTTTATTCTCCCCAAAATTCTTTTTGTTTTTTTGGGTTAATTCAGTCCAAAGGGCTTTGCAATCTTCGAAAAATCTATTGATGTGAATCTTCATAGTAGATCGGCCGAGTCATAAGAATTGGCCACTACTTCTTTGGGTGTGGTAGGAGATGCCCAATACCTCAACTGCTTCAATCATTGGCGGGGTCTAATGTGAAATAACTGATTGTCAATCAAGTGCCTGAGAATTGCAACGATACTGGATCTTGAAATCACATTGGAGAACTTGTGCAATACAATTTTTCGCACTTTTTTGAGTAATTCTAGGATTATTCGACAGGTGAATCTTCGTGTTTTCTTTATTTACGGGAGTAGATAAGTAATATTATCGATGAATACTAAACACAAATTAGCCAAGTATGGTTTACATACACGTTCATGAGATCCATGAACACAGCAGCGCATTAGTTTAAACCAAGGCATTACATTGAATTCATAGTGCCGTACCGCATACTAAAATCAGTCTTAGAACATCTCTTCATCCCTGACTCTCAGTTGGTGATAGCCTGATCTTAAGTCAATCTTTGAGTAAACACTCGAACCTTGAAGCTGGTCGAATAAATCATCAATCCTGGGTAATGGGTAACGATTCTTTACGGTAAGTTTATTCAACTCTTGGTAATCGATACACAATCTGAAAGATCCATCTTTCTTTTTAACAAATAAGATAGGAGCTCCCCTGGGCGAAGTACTTGGTCGAATTAAACCTCGGTCTGCTAACTCTTGTAGTTGGTTAGATAAATTCCCTGCCTTTCTGAAAAAAGTCAAATCAGTAAAGTGGCTCGGGCTACTGGTGTCGCTCCTGGAATTAAATCTATTTGAAATTCTACTTGGCGAACTGGAGGAAGGCCGGGTAGATCTTCAGGAAAAACTTTTGGAAATTCTCTGACTACTGGTATATCTTCCAGTCGTTTTTCGTCTGACTTCTTCTCCATTACTTGGGCTATGAAAACTTGATATCCCCTGGATATATATCTTTCAGTTTTAATACAGGACATGAGGTTTAGTCAGGTTTTACTTCGATCACCTCGTATGATCAAAGTTTCACCGTCAATAGGGATGTAGACGACTTTCTCGTCACAAAGAATTCTAGCATGATACTTGGATCACCAATCCATACCAATGACGACGTCGAAACTACTGAGTTTAATCGGCATAAGATCAATTTCGAAAGGTTGGTTTAGCAAAATCAGAGTGCAACCTTGGATAACGGTATTAGTGCCTACTAGGTTTTCATCGGCCATTTTAATGTCATAGGTAGTATCTAGTGTAATTGTGGGATATTAACCATAGAAGCAAGAGATATGGATACCAAAATTTTATCGGCTCCTATGTTGGTTTAGAAAGAACTTACCCATGACTACGTTCGGGTCTTGGTAAGCGTTCTTGTCTCTCAGCAAGTATGCTCTCATATGGGCATTGTTGTTTGCTCTTGAGCGCTGACTTTTGTAGTGCCCTTTCTCTCGGCAATGCATGAACAGTAACGAATACTGGTGTAGGTTAGCTTCCCAATGGCTGACCCTTTGTTTCTTCAGTTCCTGGTCTGATGACCCACCTTGTTGCAAGTCTGACACTTGACAGTGCAAGGTCATATGTGATGCAGGTTGCATTTCTTAAACAAAGGAAGGTTTCTAGCATACCAATTGTTTTCAATTGGGGTGACAGCATAAGCATTGACGGTGTCTTTGCCTTCCTATCTGTTGTATGTTGTGATCATTATTGTGGTTTTGCTGTTGTTGTTTGTTGTTATTGGTTGTATCTGTAGTTGTTTGATGTTGAAAGGTTCTTCTAATCATCAAAATTTCGTGTGTGATCATTGGTATCCTTGCACATAATTGTTCTTTGTTACATTGATCCATTAACCCTGGGGTTTAAGTAATGGCTTTTACTCCAAAAGTTTGAGGCCTAAAGCAGTAACATTTCCTTTAATACTTCTGGGTAATCCCCCGATGAAGACTTCCTAAGTTTCTCAGAAATTTGGTACCATATTTGGGCATAAGACTGCCAACTCCTAGAATCTTCTAATGTAAGTCTTGAGATCATTCTCTTTTACAGTCAGATTGTAAAATTCATCTTCCATTTTCTTAACCTTAGTTCAGGGACAATACTTCTTTATTAAGAGCTTTTTAAATTTGGGACCAGGGAATCTTGTAACATCCTCTATTCCAATAGATAGGCAATGAAATTCCCCCAGGACAAAGCTTCTTCAATTTAGAGTTCCCAGTAGCAAATTTCACTTGCAGTCCCCGGTAACAGTAGCCTACGGAAAATACCAATTCGAGTACGTTCAAACCAGCGGCAGAGACTAACAGCGCCTTTCGTACCTTTGAAATTGAAAGGTTGGCAGCTCATAATCTCTTTGTAGCTACATTTTCTTGCTGCAGGAGTTTTTCTTGGTCCGGTGTTCCTATTGGTATTATCAGTATTTGCCATGGTAGCAGCTTGTGCTTCCAGAGCTGCGGAAACACTATCAGCAACTAGTTTCCTGATGGCAGCCTGAGACATGGCTGGTGCTGCAGATGTTGGTGTCCTCTTGGGAGCCATTCTATCAACATTTACAAGACAACACAAAATAAGAATCATATCATAAGTCATTTGTACAATGTATGGAAATTTTGACAATGACTTATTTGATACAAGTTCTAACAAAGAAATACACATTCTTTGATATTATGTTGCAGGATATAACGGAAAATTTTGGAATTGACACTCTAACAAGCATCTAACTCATTAAGTTTCTCGAGGACTGGTTCACTTCCCAGTGGTTGTGGTATGATCCATAACAAGTTATCTAACTCTGCAAAGATAGACTCATCTGGAAGTCTTAGATTCCAAAAATTTTATGCTCAATGTCTTGATTATTAATCATATCCATGATATCTGGGTACAAAGGTTTAAGAAGACCGGATGGTAAGAACCATAGTAATCCTGGATATATCAGGGTATCAGTAATCGTAATACCGGAAATAGGATAGACAACCACGACATACATAAATCGGTATCATGAAACAGCGAGGTATAACATAATCACAACTTCATTATGTCATAAACAACTTGTCTACATATTTTACATAGTCAAAATTTGACAAATATCATTATTTATGCCACACATCCAGTGGTTGGATTCAAACAAAGGCTGTAAATGATAAGGATCTAGTCTAGTAGTCTCGTGGTCCTCCCTTGTGGTTCTTGAGCTTATGGATCTTTTTCAGAAGATTCTTCATATCTGATTGGTGTTGAACCTGGATATCCTCGATGATCATCTCCAGAGTAGAAATCCTGACGCGAGCAAGAACAATCTCGTCGTCATGCCTTATTTGCTCTCTTTGAAATCCATAAATCTGGGTACGGGCTTCTTGAAGTTTAGTTTCTAGTTGGTCAAAATCTCGTTGTATGATGACTCGACCATTACCAAGACCTTCTATCTTATCTTCCATGTGCTCAATGCGCTCAAGAGGGATCTCATCTAAATGATTCAAAATAGTCTCGATTTGTTCCTCGTGACGTTCCAAACTCGTCTTATGAGAACTTTCTCCAATCTCAAATACTTGAGGCAGAGCAGAAGGATTAGTAGAGGAAGATGATAGGAAACAGGCTCGTTTCTGAGGTGGCAAAATTCTCCTTAGGGAAGAAAGAAATATCAGGGATCAAATAGTGGTGATGGTGGTAACACTAGAGATGGAGGCAAAATAGTTGGTGGAGCAATAGGAGCTCGTGGTGATGGAATAGTTAATTCATCATTAGTAGCATTATATGCTTGCATGACCTTCATATATGGATCATCGTGGAAAGGTGAGATGGCTAGCGAGGCCAAAAGATCCTTAGATAAATCCTCTGAAGGATCAGAAAAGGTGTTTCCCGATGAAGCTGGGAAATAGTCCGGTGAAGTCTGGGTATAGTCAGGAGTAGTTGTGGAGGAAAAAGCATCCTCAACATTGCAATCAGATGGGACGATAATAGGGTATATATAGTCAGGAGTAGACTTATCTTTGTAACAACCTAGTGGAAAATAACATAAGTTATTTATATTTAATATAATAGTTATGTATCTTTACATACTATTCAGGAAATGTAGTGGCACGGAGGACTTTCTTGGATGGAAAATAGTTATAGTTTAGGTTTTAACCTTGTTCTCTATAACCGAGGCTCTTGATACCAATCTGTAACACCCCCTTATTTGACATATAGCAGCGGAAGCTAAATTGGGGTATTACTTCATGAATCAACAGTCATAATCATAGAAAATGACTCAAAAGAGACGTTTTAGAAAATTTAGTTATCATTCAATATTATTTCAGAGTTTTACAAAAGGAGGTCCCAAAATACATATGAAAACATAGAGTTTGAATGATAACAAGTTTGGACGTCCTCAAGTCCAATGCCACTCCGTGCCATAGGTTGCTCAATTACCTGAGATAAACATGCTAAAAAGGTCAACACAAAGGTTGAGTGAAATTCATAGGTTTTTGTAAAGAATTGTTTGAATACAAGTCACATAATGGTAAGACTTGCACAATTACATTATCATGGAAGGGGGGGAACGGGAATATTATTGCCCTAAGCTCATGACACTAACATGTTAACATGGAAATCACCTCAGTGACATTATTGAGGAACAAATGTCCTCTTGGAAAGGTAACTTGCCAAAGTTACCCATTATTCTTAAATATAGTACGTTTGATTACCTCATGTACACGGTAGAACACAAAACGGGCGGGACATATCGTCCAATCCGACAGATCTATCACAAAAATCCGTTCACGATCGAGACAAGCTAGATTAATGGTTCATGATTAAAAGAAATTGGCATGAAGGTAAACTTAGTCAATAAAATATCAGGATAGCATACCAGTGGAAAAAACTTGTTATACATGGTTTATAGCATGCGAATACCCCCCCATGGGGTTTTGGAAAAAAACATATAAAGGTGAGACTATGAGCTCACCTTGATAAGGTAGTTGATTGAAGTGAATAGTAATTCAAGTGGAAGTAAACAGCTTTGTCACGCAACCTGGGGTAATATGTCAAGTCTTAGTTCGATTGTTTATATTTCAAAACTTTATTTCATTATGTTTAACAAAAATGATTTTGGTTTATTAGTTTGTGAAAACATCGTATCACTGTTCGGGCTATCATAATTCAGAGGTCATGTAGTAAACATTTGAGGAGCTAAGACACTTTAACTCGTAAATCTAGCAACTCGTCAAAACGTCTACCCAAATGAAATTCCCTAGTAACGTGATACGTTATAGTTTAAATGATAAGATTTTATCTTTTTAAGTTTCTTCAAAAGCTAGTGGATGATAAATTATGTTAAATATTTAACATAATTGAATTTATAATGTTTCGATCGATGAATGAAACAATGAATGTGTCGGATTTGAATAAAATCAAGTCTTATAATGTTTAGATATATTTTTGTTATTAAATATATAAATATTACATTATATACCTTTGAGAATTTAAAAATGGCAATATATACCCTTGGTATATATATTTTACAATTTAAAACCTCATTTATATTTTTAAAACATTTAACCCTTAACTTTAAAGTATGGCAAAATAGGCCCATGTGGATTTTAAGTTTAGGATAATTACACTTTTAGCCTGAAAGTTTAATAGTTTTCAAAATGTTATGATATATACCCTTAAGGGTCATTTGAATTGCATTCTTAGTCTAAAAATCATATACTTTGTATTTTTAATCTCAAAATCATTTTGCAGCATAAAGCTTATCACAATAAGCTAAAATAAGTTGGTTTTTACGAGCTTAAAGCTTATGAAATGAGCTTATGAGCTCAAAAACTCAAAAAGGGTGCGTTTGGGTTTGAAATATTAACTCGATGGGTTCTAGCTTTTAGGGTTCATTTCTAAGCTTATAAAAATGATATATAAGCTTATTAGAATAGCTTATTAGACCAGCTTATGGCTTTTAGCTTATAGGGTTCACGAAAAGAGCTTTTAGGGTTGTTAAGCATGCGTTTGGTTTTGGAAAACCAAACGTGTAGGTTTAGGGTTCAAGAGCTTTTCTCACAAAATTATAAAGATGGATAGGAGCTTATTAGGATAGGAATAAGCTTAAGCTAGCTTATTAGGGTTCGCATGGACTTAGGGTTTCCAAAACGGGTCATTTAGGGCTCGATTAGGGTTTGGTTTGGTTTAAGGATTTCCAACATGTTTTTGTTTGATCACATGGCTAAAACAAAGTTTATATAAGATCTAAAACACAACAAGAGCTTATAGAATGAGTGATAGGACTTACTAGTACTCGAATGGGTCGAAATGGGTTGATACGGGTCAAAATGGCTTGGAGATGAATCAAGAACCTTTCTTTTGTTGTTTCTTAGCTTCCTAAATAGCTTAATTCTTTCCTTCTTCTCTTCTAGGGCTTGGCTAGTACATGATTTGAGTATGTGTTAAGTTTTATGGTGAGTTTTTGGAGCATGCATGTTTCGGTTTATATATAGGGTCCGAAAACTTAGAGGCAAAGTTTGGGTGAAGTAGTAGCCAAGTTTGTAGTAGAGTAGTGACCAAGGAGGACTAGGAGTGACTAATATAAGCTAGGGCTAGCTTAAAGAGGTGTTAGAAGGGTGTGAGGTACCAGTTTTACAAGGAGGTGACAAGAAGGTTTACTTAGGATACAAGGGTGTGACAAGGTGCTAGGGTGCTAGTAAGGTGGTGGCAAGGTGTTAGGCAAGGTGGTGTGTCATGGTGGAGGGTGGTAGCTTGGTTAGAACTTGGTTCGAGCTTGTTTAGGGTTTTACGAGTTCATTAGGGTTTCGGGTTAGGGTTTTGGATTTAGGAAGAGTAGGGGTGAGATTGGAGGGTAACTATAGTTCAAATTTTGTGCATCGAGTATTTGTAACTTGAGCTTAAGAGGTGGTACGAAATCTACAAAGAAATTAGAGGGAAAATACATATTTTGAATTGTGTGCTATATCGGGTTGTACATTGAGCTTAAACGAGTTGTATATTGGTTTTGGAGGGAAAATATATTCAAATTTGGCGCATTATTAACTTTGTACATATGCCTTATAAGCTTGTACATTTGATTTATATGTAAACATTACATGTAGTTAGGGTTTTGATATAAACGTTAACGTATAAATCCGTTTTATAATAAACATTATGAATAGTACGTTAAATAGATAATGTATGGTAAAAATGGAGTTTAGAACATATTTCTTGACATATTATAACGTTTACTTGCTATAAACGTTGATGAAATTGGCATTAGTAGGTTGTGTGAGCACGTTTACTTTTGTAGTGTAAGTTACGTTACATTATGGATGGAATAAAGCAAAAATCTTTCCATGAAAATGGTTGCATCTAATTTTATAGATGGAAATTACACTGAGGAAAATTGCATCTAATTTAATAGATGGACAATTACATAGGAGAAAATTATGGGTTGTTATAGTCTCCCAACCTTAAAGAAATCTCGTCCTGAGATTTAGTTGGATGTTGGAGTGATGTTTGGAAATAGATGTGGATACTTGGCACGAATTTGATCTTCACGTTCCCACGTGAATTCTGGTCCTCTTTTAGAGTTCCATCTTACTTTGACTATAGGGATACGACTTTGTCTTAGTTGATTGACTTCACGATCCATAATTTCTATTGGTTGTTCCACAAAGTTGAGTTTGTCATCAAGTCGAAGCTCTTTCATTGGAATGACGAGGGATTCGTCTGATAGGCATTTCTAATTTAATAGATGGATAATTACATAGGGGCAATTTGTGGGTTGTTATATCGAAGCTCAGAGATGCTTGATCAAACTTTGATAGGCTTCAAAAGCTTGTGAGTCAGTTGGAGCTTTTGGATGAAAAGCTTTCACAAGAAGATGTTAATCAAATTACCCACCAGGCCTATAAGGGGGCCGCCCAGTAGACTACGCTCCTTTTTTTGTCTTTTTATGGGGAATGTTGTATATGGTATGAAAACTTCTGTTTTGGGGGGAAATTTTGAATTTCAAATTTTAAGTTTTTAATAAAACTTTTCTTTTAATCAAAAAAATTTTGTATAATTAATTTTGTGAAATTCTTTTGTAAAAATGTAATGAATAAGAGAAAAATATTTTCTTGATCACTAATCATGCTTAATGATTTGTTTGTTCATACCTTAAGTGATTACTAATCTTAGAAATGGAATTTTACGATTAATAATTGTGAATGTTTAATTTTATCATAAACGTTTTTACATTTTGTTATTATTAAAACGTTGAGAGGTAAAAAAATATAAATAACGTTTTTAGACATTATTTGTATTAACAATCTCCCCCTTTTTGATGATGACAAAATAACGTTTTTAGACATTATTTGTATTAACAATCTCCCTCTTTTTGATGATGACAAAATAACGTTTTTAGACATTATTTGTATTAACAATCTCCCTCTTTTTGATGATGACAAAATATAAACTCATTTTGTATAAAATTAATAGTTACATATTATTAATGAGTTTTGTTCCATTTCTCCCCCTTTTTGTTGAATCCACAAAGGATAATCGTCGAGTAGTTGTAGGAAGAAAGATGTGACAACTGCGATTTAGCGAGGTTAGTTTAACCGTTAGTGTTAATTTGCCTTGTTTTATGAGTTTGGAATTTGTGCTATAAACAAAAGTAAGTCAATTTTGGTGTTATAATCTATATGGCATATGGTTATTATGTGAGTGGAGTGGTAGAAAATGCATGATTTAGTCATTCAGTTCGTGTATTAAATATATTATATATATATATATATATATATATATATATATATATGTAATTTGCCGTGTTTTATGCGTGCTATGTCCGAACTGACTGGTCACGACCTGAACTGAAGCCAACTGACGCTCGATCTTAATATGAGTGAGTATCTCATGGTTACGAGTAACCGTGTTGATTGCCTCCATTGTCCTAATCATAGCACAAAGTGAAGCATTCTCTGCTTCAGCAACATCTACCCTAAGTCTCAAAGCCGTTAACTCCTCCTGTATGGCACCTCTAGCAAATGCTCTTGTATGCCCCGTATTGCCTCCCTGTGTTGGGCTAGTGTCATCACAACGGTCGCTGCCACTAGTACAAAAAGTGGATTTGGTCACACATAGGCAAAATGGAACGGCCACACATACACATATTTATGTGGCTAAAGGTACCAAAATAGATAACATTTACTAATTAGCCACACATGGAAATTTTGATTGTGTGACCATTAGAACTGTATTGCCACACATTCGAACATTATATGGCTAAAGGTAAATGGTAATATTATTTAGCCACATATGAATTTAGAACGCGTGACAAATACAAGTAAGCTTGAAGCATTAGTCATGATATACATATAAATAGTGACAAATATATGTCACACACTTGAACAATGTGACCAAATGGCATATATGGTCACATGAAGTAATTTGTTATGTGTCTAAATCATACAGTCAAGTTTTGTCACACATGATTTAAGGGTGACTGCTATCTTTTGCTAATTATTTAGCCACATATGAATTTGGAACGCGTGACAAATGAAAAGTAATGTTGAAGCATTAGTCACGATAGTTTTTGTGTCTAAATTCATAATGTCATATATGGTCACATGAATTGTTTGTTTATGTGTCTAAATCATGGACTTAAGTTTTGTCATACATTATTTAAGTGTAGCCAAAATCCAGTACATATGGTCACGTAACTTAATATGTGTGTTTAAAGTTTAGTTTGTGTTAGCTTGCTAAAAGCTAATGTGTATAGTCACATTTACTTCTAGCACGATCATGTGACTATATGCCTTTACAATAGCCACATCATATCACAAATGTGTGACTAAATTATGTTTATGGCCACATTTAAGGTGATTATATGTGACAAATATATTCATAACAGCCACATCATGAAGTATTCATGTGGCTATTATTCAGAGCAAAATGTGAAATCGGTTATCATTAAATTTCATATTAGTCACATTGAGTGTTTGTGTGTCTAAATTCATAATGTCATATATGGTCACATGACGTGTTTGTTTATGTGTCTAAATCATGGACTCAAGTTTTGTCACACATTATTTAAGTGTAGCAAAAAACCGATACATATGATCACATTATTAAGCCTAAACTACTTTTAGGTTTTAAAAAAAGCTAAACTCGAAACTATACATTTAAGAATCAATATTTAAGAATTAATGGTTTTTGGTGTTTAAAGAGTGCTTATAGGCTGATAAGGGGTGTTTAGTTTATCTCAGAATAAAAACAAGAAAATAAAAAAGGATGTTACACACCAGCGAAAATCAAACCCGCGACCTTCCTTACGGAAGCCAAGCGGGTTACCATCTTGCCAGGGTAACCTATTCGTTAATGTTATGCATTTCCTTTTTAATATAGAAGTTTAAGCTTCATTGTTTTTGGCTAGTAGCTTAAAGAGTGCTTATAAACTGCTTATTAAACTGTGGCTTTTTCTCCCTCTGCTTATTTTCAACTTGTTTCACTTTTAAAATTTCAAATTTAGCAAAACTAAATAAGATGTAGCTTATTTGGTTTAAATCTTTTTCGGTGCAGCTTATTTTTAAGCTAAAGTTTTTTTAATAAAAGTTTTCATTATTAAATATAGTTTTAGTTTATAAAAAGTTTACAATTTTAATTAATAAAAATAGTAGTTTTTAGATTAGCTTACTACAAAGCTAACTTATTGCTTATTATCTAATGCTTAATATTTGCTCAGTTTTGTGTTTGTCTCACTTAACTTTCTCTAAGGTAGGGGTGAGCATCGGTCCCAAACCGGACTGGACCGGCTAAGATCGGACCGGACCGAGAACGAAATTGGTCTAAAACGCCAGAACAAGGACCGGACCGAAATGGTACGGTCCGGTCGGGTCGGCCCAGTCCGGTTCGGTTTTCGGTCCGGCCCGGTCCTACAAGGCATAAGTTTATAAAAAGTTTACAATTTTAATTAATAAAAATAGTAGTTTTTAGATTAGCTTATTATTAAGCTAGCTTATTGCTTATTATCTAATGCTTAATATTTGCTCAGTTTTGTGTTTGTCTCACTTCACTTTCTCTAAGGTAGGGGTGAGCATCGGTCTAAAACCGGACTGGACCGGCCAAGACCAAACCAGACCGAGACCAAATTTGTCTAAAACGCAGGACCGAGGACCGAACCGAAATGGTACAGTTCGGTCCGGGTCGGCCCGGTCCGGTTCGGCCTTTGGTCCGGTCCGGTCCTACAAGGCATAATGTTCTGGTTTTTTGGTAAGACCGATTGGACCGGACCGGACCTGACCGACCGGGCCGAAGACCGAATTGGTCCAAAATGCCAGACCGAGGACCGGACCGAAATACGTTCGGTCCGATCCGGTCCGGTTCGGTTCGGTTTTCCGGTCCGTTCCGGTCGAACGGTCCGTATGTTCAGCCCTACTCTAAGGCTTTGAGTTTAAGGGTTAAATAAGCTAGGCATTTGCGTTAGAGTTTAATTAGATTTTATAAAGCTAAATGGTACATCTCTATTCAACTCTCTTCGAGGATACGACCCCGGACTAATATTTATTACTTTTCCTAAAGTAATTCTATCTCTAAACGCTAATTTATTACCGACCGCTATACACGCGTCAGTCAACTATTACGGGTTAAAGGATATATGTTATTGGTTACGCTTAGGGGTTAAATTAATGTGACCAATGATAACCTAATGCACATGACCCATGACCCATGTGAATTAGCCATTGTCACTGGTAATGCATAGGTCCATGACACTACAAGCCACTACAACCCAATGCACAAGACCCATGTTAAGTACCCATTGTCATCAATCATGTATGGGTCGTAACATGACACTATAAGCCACTACAACCCAATGCATATGACCCATATGATGTTAAATACCCATTAATTAATGTGACTAGTTATAACCTAATGCACATGACCCATGACCCATGTGAATTAGCCATTATCACCGGTCATGCATGGGTTCCATTACATTATAAGCCACTACAACCCAATGCACATGACCCATAACCTATGTTAATTACCCATTGTTGATCACTAGTCATGTATTGGTCGATAACATGACACTATAAGCCACTACAACACAATGCACATGACCCATGACCCATGTTAATTACCCATTGTCACCAGTCATGGATGTGTCGTAACATGACACTATAAGCCACTACAACCCAATGCATATGACCCATATGATGTCAAATACCCATTAATGAATGTGACCAGTGATAACCTAATGCACATGACCCATGACCCATGTGAATTAGCCATTATCACCGGTCATGCATGGGTTCCATTACACTATAAGCCACTACAACCCAATGCACATGACCCATGACCCATGTTAATTACCCATTGTCACCAGTCATGGATGTGTCGTAACATGACACTATAAGCAACTACAACCCAATGAACATGACCCATGACACATGTTAATTACCCATTGTCACCAGTCATGGATGTGCGTAACATGACACTCTAAGCAACTACAACCCAATTCATATGACCCATATAATGTTTATAAATTTTTACATTATGAGCAAAAGATTTACTGTGCTCATTCTCCAGAAATGCTATTCGTTTACTCGGGTTTTCTATTTTCAAAACTAGCTTGTGTCACCTGAAACAATGTCTTTGATTATGACCAAAACGGTGTAACTATGTCAACATACAACGTGTTATCATTAATTGAGGGTAAGTTGTGATCTCGAGTCATTTAACCATCTGATCGTCCTCAAATTTGTACCACAACATATAAACGTATAGATAGATCTTGAATTCGACCGTTGGAATTTGCGATCACATGTGTCCTTTCTGAGAATAATTTTCTTGTACAATTCTAAATAACATTTTCAAATACTAGATTCTTTTTTAACTTGACTTGTGATGGTAATGGGTTGTTATTTAGATTTGACTCTCAAACGAAAGTTGTAGATCTCTCTATCCCGGTTTCGCGGCTTCTTGTATCATTAAAATTGGGTTCATATGAAAGAATTATGTCCAAAATGGTATAAATATGTCAACATGTTAGCATTAATTTTTCATTGATTACAGAATAGGTTGTTTATTTTTCTGTCTCAAAATGAATCGTACTAGACGAGTAACCGAACATTGACTTACGAGTAATACGATATTTCTAGACCGTACATTTTTTATTAAAAAAATTCATGTTCTAATCATAAAATTTTATATCCAAACTTTATAACAATACAAAAGTTGTAACAACTTTTTTACAAAACTACAAATAAATAATTTTTATTTTTTTTGTTGCAAAACTACAAATAAATAAATAGACCTAGGAGCGGGATAATGAAAACTAAAGAGCGGGATAATGAAATCTAATGAGCGGGAGAAAAGGGGATCTGGTTCATAACGAAAAAAACCCTAGAATCCTCAAATTATACTCACTGCCACTTTATACCTTTCTACATCCTTCCACAGTCCACTACCACATACCAGACAAAAAATTACAGTGATGTTCTTCTCCTTCCTCCTCTTGGTTCACAAAAAATCGTGATGTAATCAAGGTTATAAGTTTTAGTTGTTTTTAAATTGAGATTTACTTTTTTATCTGTGAGAACTTAGGGAGATTTCCTAATTTAGCAAAGTAAATAAAGATTAGGTGTTGATCCCACTTGAATAGATCTTGATTTCTTTAGCTTGTGTAAGGTTTAGTTATGTAAGGTAAATCCTACACAACTATGGTAGAAACTTTGTAAAATATATCAAAGACTATG
>BQNB010021937.1:4728-63613 GCA_026074375.1 Tanacetum coccineum | reverse complement strand
AATTACCCCTATCTGGTTTGGTTCTAAATTAGCTGTGAACAAACAGATATATGTCATGTCGATTGTGCGTTGTGGTGGTCTTTGTTTTAGGACACCAGTTAAGGGCAGGAATACTATGTGGCATGATATGATATTCCCTACTCTATTAGCATCGGTGTCATGAGCTTAGCATAACAGTAAATACTTTTTATGTGATGTTGTATCTGTTATAGTATTCGTATGCGTTTTGAAATCTTGTGGTCCACTCTTGTATTAACTTAAACCTATGAATTCACCAATATTATGTTGACGTTTTAAACATGTTTTCTTAGGTGCTTAGCTTGGCTTGATTCTTGATGTTAAATGGAGTCTATGTGCTATGTGACTTCGCTAATTTCAAGACTTATCTATTTATATACTCGTTGTCATTATCAAACTTTGTTATGCTTCCGCTACATTTAACTCTCTTATGACTGGTTGTAAAACTTAAATTTATTTTCTTTATGCAACGAGTACAACTATTTTTCAAATGTCCATGAGTAGTGGTAGTTCTTTATTTCTTTGTGTTCGGATTGTTATGACTTCACGCCCCCGGACACGTATTTCGTCTAAGCCCCGTCTAGGGGTGTGACATCACTTTATCTCCCATTTCCTTTACAAGTTCCAAATTCTTAGTCTCAAACGTTGAATTTGTAATGGAAATCTTTGAAACGTTTGATTCATATTCTTTCTCGATCATTTCAATCATTTTCTCAAGAGAATTATCATGTTTTAAAAACTTAAACTTTGTTTCAAGTCTATGTTTCAAAACATCATTGGAAGCCAACAAATCATTATATTCTTTTTGCGCCGAAGAAGATACTTTTTTAAGAAATTCATTTTTAGCCAAAAACATTCGTTTGTCTTCATCAAAAACAACGATAATCTGAAGTTTCTCCACAAGTTTCAAAACTTGAGATTTCATTTGATCAATATCTTTTAACAACACAGATTCTTTAGTCTCGTACACTTTTTCAAGATTATTCAACTCAGATTCTCTAGATTTTAGATCTTGATTTCCAATTTGCAAACTTTTTATTTCATCTTTTAAGCTCTCAATTTCTTTTAACGCAAAATATTTTTCTTCTGAAAAACGTACAACCAATTCAACAGTTTCTTTTACTTGTGTTTGCAAACTCAAAATCAAATCTTTTTATGGGTTATCTTGAGTGTCAAGAACTATTTCTGAATCAAACTCAGAATGTACCTCATAAAATGGCTCACATTGTTCTTCCAACAATCTTATTTTCTCATACTGAGCAAAAATTAGTTCATCTCTTTCCCTCAAAGTCGCTTCTGCAAGTGCACGCACCTTATATAGCTCTTCAACCGTTAAATTCAAACTTTCATTTACACTCTTAAGTTTCGTCACCTGTACTTGAAGTTTTTGACACATTGTACAATCAACAACCTTTGACGTGAGATGCTCGTTTTCGAAATTCTTTTTACGCAAACACTCTTTTAGCTCTGAAATTGTCGTTTGTTTAATCTTAATAGTATTTTTCAGCTCAACTAATTGACAACTCATCGTGTCAAGTGAATCCTCTTGTTCTTTAATCTTTTTAGTATATTGTCTGTCATTATCATAAAGCGAAGAAAACGTGATTACATATTTTTCGTTTTCTTTCTCGAGTTTTTCACACTTTGCTTTATACGATTCGAGACTCAACTTATTACAACTATCTATATACACGATGAACTAATCCGATACACTCGGTTAATTAAATCTAACTCACACAACTTGTTTCAAAAAATTCCACAAAAATTCCAACGAACAACCCGATAAACGCGCGCAATTAATCACGATAAACTAATATTCCATTTTTTTAATTCTCAATTAAAACCTTAGAATAAAAAAAATACTATCAATTTTTTTAAAAAACTATACAAAAAAATTGGACTCTTTTTTATTATTTTTATTAATTTTTTTAAAGCTCAAATAAAACCGTATACCAAAAAAATAATCCCAAAAATTCAACTCAAAAATATAATCACTTTCGGATTATCGAACCGCAATTTAAAATCGTAGATTAAAATTATCCCAAAAAAAATTATGCTCAATCCAAAACTCGACAAATATTGATGTTGTATCACTTAAAAATTAAGCTCAAACCTTCCTATTTTATTTAGCAAAACAATATCAATCACAGAAATATCAATTTTCATCAAATGAGAGCTTCTAGACCTTGAGCGTTTTTGTCACAACTGTAAGTATTTCACAAAGGATACTAACTAAATTGAATATGTTCAGCCCAATGAGAATCGGCCCACAAAAGTCCTATCCCTAAGTCACTATATATTTAACATAACTCTTGTGCAAACACTACAACATAAAGACACACCTCCTTATTTTCTCTATCACAAAAAAACGCAGCAACACCTTATAACTCCCTCTCTCTAAAAAAATAGAAACCCTTAATCTAAAATCACAAATCAGACGCCTCTATTTTTTTTATTTTCTCTCAAGTTTCACAACTACAACACAAATCTCACAGCCTCTTTTATGTCAAACAAGAAACAAAGACAACACAATACTCTATTTCTTTCTTTGATCTTGTTTGAACGACACACAGACGAAATATTTCTATACATGAATGAATTTTCCAGATCCAAATCGGGTAGGTTTCTCCGTCTTCTTCTTTATGTTTAAATCTAACCGAAAGAAAAGAATTGATTAAGACTCTTTAGTTTTGATCTTTCATTTTATTTTCGAATAGTAACAAGAGAAGCTAAGCTTCAAAAAATCCGTTCTTGATTTTTTTATTATTAATCGAAACAAATAAGAAAGATTTGGACACTTGATGTTCTTGTTCAGTTTTTGAAAATTAAAAAAAGTAAATAGATTTCAAAAAGATTGATGATGATATGGGTTTCTTGCTTTGTCAAGATCTTGATAGATCTGTATATCTCAAAGGAGCTACGAATTAAACCCAAGCTGAGATCTTTGTACTTGATTTATCTTTTTTGTTTTCTCAAATCGAAACAAGAAAAAAATATGGGCACTTGTTGTTCTTATTTTTTTCTTTTTGGTTTTGTAAAATTAACAAGAAAGCCTAGCTTTCGAAAATAGATCTATGATGATATGGTTAGTTTGTGGTGGAAAAATCTCAATGAGATACCAAACAAAAAGAGATCTTCTTTTTTACTTTCGAATCTGTTATGTTGTAATGAGATGAGGAGGATGGAACTTAGGTTAGATTTGTTGAATGATGAAGAGAAATGGTTGTGTTTAGATCTAGGTTTACATGTGGTTCATTTAAACGGATCTGTGATGATTTATGTTCGCAAGTTAAGATCTGTAATGGACTTTTGAAAGATTGAACAAATCTGAGATCTAGTTGACTTCTTTGTTGTTATGGTTTAAATCTTCTTTTCTTTTCTGATTTTATTTTCTGGTTAAGATCTGATTTTAAAGATATATATTTCTGCTTTGCATTTGTGTTAATTCGGTTCTCAAAGGATGATAAATCGGCTTGCAATGAGTGTTGTTAAATCGGTTCTCAAAGGATGATAAAATCGACTTGCAATGAGTGTTGTTAAATTGGTTCTCAAAGGATGGTGTAACAGAAAAACGCATTTTTGACCAAAAAAAATCAAACTTTTTCAAAGTAAGCACATTCTGTTACAAATCAGTTAGGAATCAGTTAAACATTTAGATTTGAAAAAAATAAGCTGATTTCAATCTGATAAGCTTTTTTTTGAATCTGAATAAGCAATTTGCAGTCTGAATAAGCACAGATTAAGCTAAAAAACTCAAATCAGCTTTCAAATAAGCATATAGTCTAGATTAAGCACTGGATCAGAACTAATAAGCAAAGGTTTGACAGAATAAGCTCAAAAAGTAATCAAATTAAGCTAATAATCACAGATGTTGCAGAAATAAGCTCAAATTAAGCAATAAACGAATAGAAAATGTGATTATCAATCAAAAAAGTAACAAACTTATACAGTCTACTGAATCAACACATGCCGAGTGAATGTCATGTGCAGAGACTCTAAAACATCAATCTTATTCACGACAATAAAAAACGACAAAGAACACATTGATTATATCTAGCGGAATATCACACACACACGACACATACGCACAAGATAAACCACTTACATAAAATCAATTCACAGATCGGAAACTACCACAAAAATAATCACATCAGCAAACGAATTAAGGAAAAATAAGCACGAATAAGCTGACTGAATAAGCAAATCCTCAATCTCGAACACAATCAACCACTAAAAAATAAGCATTAGATAAGCAGTTTCAATCAGATAAGCATACGAATAAGCTAACAGAATAAGCACAAAAATAAGCAAATCTAGCCGAATAAGCAGAAATAAGCACGAAAATAAGCTCAATAAGAAGAAAACCCTATCTCTAAATCACAAACAACACAAAAATAACACTAATCCGCAATCATTGGCTCTGATACCACATATTGAATATAGAATCTTGATTGATGACTAGTGTGTGTAACTGAAGGTGTAATAGTGTGCGTATTTAGAGAGAGAATTTTTTAACTTGCCTTTTGATTAAATAAAGTTGTTACATTTAACCATGGCATAAATACCTATTTATACCCCTTGATTAACTATGGTGGTGTTTGTTTTTTAAAAAGAGTCTCTTAACAACTTCTTGATCTGACTCATTTAGACGCGCTTAAACATTTGGCTCATTAAGTGCGTTTTTTTTCTTTCGTTCAGACGCGGTCAGAGGCTGAAACATCTTAACCAACTAGATGTGAATGAGGGGTCTTGATGCCTCTTAATGCCTCTTCACTCTTTACTTTTTTTTGTTTTTATTTCTTTAGTTTATTTTTTTGTTTTTTCTCTCTTTGTTTTGTGAGATATTTTTTTACTCTTCTTTTAATATTGATACAACATTAAAAAGAATTAATCTCTTTTTTGTTAAATAACTAATGTTCGAAATACTAATGATGATGCTTTTTCAAATAACAGTAATATGTAACTAATTTGTGAAATTAAATTGTGACCGTGTAATTCACACATGAGCTTAATTTTTTTCATTAAAAAGTATTTTAATTCTCACTTGACAATGTTAAGTATACTACGAAATATTATTTTTCGCAATCTTATGATTGTAAAGTTAATGATAGCAACAATTTGCAAAATGATGAAGATGTTTAACCACATTGGAATACAATATATCACTACTTTGTGAGAATAAATTGCGACACAAAATTTTGAATGTTTTTTAAGACATTTTATTCTCACGTAGTACAATTATGTTAATTTTATGACTAAAATGTTCTATATAATTTTTAAACATGTTTATGTTTCGTAAGAATAAAACTGATTTTAAGAATAAATTGATTTGTACTTTTATCGTCCAGACATTTAAAAAGTAAAAAACAAACAATATCATTTCATTCAGATTCAGACATTTACGCATCAGATTCAGATGTGCAAATCAGATTCAGATTCAGAGCCTTTTAATAAACAAACATCACCTATCTTTATTAAACTTTCCTAACTTAACATATTTAGTCCCTGCACTTTATAACAGTGCTACAAGTAGATTATTTCTTTATTTCTAACACTATCAATGATCGAATAACGGAAGCACCTCCAAGTGACACGGTTAAGAACCTAAAACTGAATTCCACCTCTCCAGTTTTGTTTGCTCATTCTTACCCAATGGAAGATCCCCAATGCTCGTCTCGTATCCACGGTTCGACCAACACCATTACAATGTGTTCTAAACAACCGAATAAATCTCACAATGATCAGCCTCAAGACCATGACACAATTGCGGAAGAATCAAAAGAAGAAGGAAAGGAAGACAAGGGCGATCCAGGAAGCATCAATACCGACCCACCCTCACCACCTGATCCATCAACCTTATTCATCACATAGAAGGTTTGTAAGCTAAATTCATTTCTTGAATCATTAAACCTGGTTCCCCAGTCGTCCGACACAAAATTTGTTTGCACAAAAGAAAATGATGAAGATGTGATGTTCATTGAAAAATACGATGATCCATGCAAAGAGGAATTTGGAAAAGATGATGGTGCAGTGACTGGAGAATCAGAGGTAGAATACTTTGACAAATTTCTGACTATGAGCGAACTGAAATATCATAAGTACCTAATGTGTGGTCCAATTCCGTCCTTGTTTTTAAGAGATCCCATCATTGTAGGAGGATGTCCTTTGAACCTGAAAATACCATGCAACATAGGATGTGTGCATGTGGAAAAACCCTACATAGATCTTAACTCCCCTCTGAATGTCATGACCCGCATGCAGTACAATTGGATCATGAGGAAACAACTTAACCCTGGGGAAGATCTTGAGGGCATTAGAGGAATAAGCAATTTCACAAGAAGGATTAAGGGAATGCATATCTTCGTAGGAAACTTCACTTACGTTTCAGATTTCATGATTGTTGAGGATATTAGTTCAATCATAGACCCTAGACTGTCACAAGTAGTACTAGGGAGGTCTTTTGTAGAAGTATCCAATATGACTCATGACTTATCTTTAGGAGTAGTGAAGTTTACAGATGAAACCAATGAGGTTGCCTATAAGATGCCCTATAAGATAGAGCAATATAATTCACTATCAGATTTGGAAAAAGAACGCACAAAATCATTCTATCTTAGGAACGAAGAGGACAAGAGAAAAGGGGTAGAGTATGTGATGAACAAGATATTAGGTTTCTATAAGGAATGTTTGGAGCTTGGACCCAAATATTTGACTGGTCTTGAAGACGAAGGAGGAGTCATGTATAGATGTGTGACTCCGAGTCTAGCTATAAGACTCGTTAAAAAAACAAAAGCGCTTGTTAGGAGGCAACCCAATCCTTTTAATTCAATGCATTTTAGGAGTGTCTTGTGTGTTTTAATTCTTTATCATTTGTTTTTATATGTTTGAATTATGTGAACATGCTTTGTTTTGTCTTTAACTTCGTCTTAATTACAATTAAAGGTATTTTGCATAAAATAAGTGTAGGGGAAAATATCCGGTTTAAAAGAACCATTTCAAACATATTAAATAAATTATTTAGATTAATTAGCGTCTTGTGTCATATGATTGTGATGATTAATCTCAGGTTTTATGCAATATTTTCTACGGGAAATAACTAATAGAATTGCGTGTAATTTTTTTTTCCAAGAAAACGAATGTGAAATTTTCACAGTGTCTGGAGACGGCGTCAGGTCTTTTCCTGATGGTGTCACATCTCCAGACTTGTGACAATTTGAATTTTCTATTATTTTTTAAAAATTTATTTTGTACAATTTCTAGAATTTGTAATTTTCTTAAAAACCTACAGAAACCTATGACTACATCAACACATTCATCATATCTTTACTGCTTTTTTAAAGTCAACTATAAAAGTTTCATTGTATATATCATTATCCCGCCGATTTTACGCCAGGTGTAGTTATCTTTGTCTTTGATTTACAGGTTATATTTGATGAGAAGAAGCTTGAAATTCTTAGGAAGTTTCATTGAATGACTCTTGATTGACGATTTAGCCAGTTATCGCATGTTTCTTCTCCATTATTAAGCAAACCAGGGAAGTACTAGTTTCTTTTGCTCTCTTTTCTTTTCCCTTTATTCGTTTATGGGTACTTTGTAGAACATTGGGGACAATGTTCAAAATAAGTGTAGGGGGAAATAAGCCTTAGAAACTATTCCTTCAATTTTTATTTTCCTTGTCCTTAAAATGACGTGTAATATATCGAAACATAGCGTAGAAGGTAATTTTAACCCAAAATTTAATTTTTTATGACACACACCGACAAAAACCGAGTATTATTAGCGTCTCATGGATAAGAATTTATATGACTAGCACAAAAACCCTCTAAAAATTCCACCCCAAAATGTAAGGTTTGCCTTTAGATCTTTAGGAATTCAGGTACCCATTTTTGATACCTAAGATAATTTTACCTTTAGCTTTCTCGAGTTAAGGAGTGAGCAATTGCATGTGTCGCGTTCACAGATTTGTTCGTGCATATGTGATTTTTTCGCCTTTTCTGGAGCATTGGTATCGGTTTAAAATTATATGAGAGTGTACAGGTAGTATATTAAATTTTAGAACTTGTTTTTGTGATGCATATCGAGACCGTATAGTGAGTATTAGGATTTTCTAAATGATAAGAGGCGCTAGGATTAACCCATGTTTTAAGCCTGTATTTGTTATTATGGTCACCTCGATCATATAACTATCCCACACCCTTGCCATGCACTCATTTTAGTGCAAGATACCCCTAGTACACCCCTCTGAGCCTATCCTTTTCACGGTTCTCGTAATTTTCTGGTGGATTCCATATTATTAATGAAGAGCATTGTTACCCTTACTAATTGTTTCACCCAAATCGCCTTAGCCTTCCTTGTATGTACTCATTTTTAGTACATTATTGTTTTAACCCAAGTTAATTATTTGAGTACATGGTTGCTAAGTCCCTATCCATGTAAATACAATTTTGGGACGATTGAGATTCATGGTAGTATTTATTTTGCTGAAGAATGAGGAAGAAAAGTTAATTCATTACCCCCATATTTGTTCGATAGTCTCCATGTTATGTTGATCCACCTCAATTCGGGTCATTAATTAGCTTATGTATTGAGTATCAAAAAAGCAAGCGATGTTTATAAACCCCAAGTGATGTAATATTATTAAAAAAAGACAAAAGAAAAAGAAAAGAGTTTGATATAGAGTTTTGTAGAGTATTGTACTTCTTTGTCAGAGTCTTTGGCTTAGCAACTCAACCAGCGTGTATTCTTATAAATAATTAACTCACCACTTCACCCTAAATTCACCCAAAAAGCCACACCCAAATATATCCCATCCGTTTCCGTTTCATTATTGTAATCTTACACCTACACCCTATAGCCCTTAAAGTCCTCTTTGATAGTAATTTTTAGTACTTACGCCTAGCGGTGGAGGTTTGATCCTTTACCAAGCCTATGGTAATTTATATGCTATGACAGGTAATGAGTGTTAATTTTTTGTTTCCCATATTGTTATAATTCATTATACACCCGCGAGAAAGAGAGAATCCAAACACTTATGTGAGGTGCTAGTATATTATTTCCGTGCTTTTAATTATGAGGTCTAGAAGGTTGTGTCGTAAACTATCTTTGAAAAGTAGGTTAAATGCCCCCAATATTGCTATTGTCTAGGTAGAAAAGCCCATATGCTTGAGGATAAGCAAATCCCAAGTGTAGGGGTATTTGATGAGGTGTCATTTTATACACCTTTTTGGGGTCATTAACCCCCTAAATCATGCAAATATGCCTATATTATGTGCTTAATCGTTTGTTTTTATGTTTTTAGCACTTGGATGGCTTTTGGAGGAAATACACCTGACTTGGGCTCAATTAGAGAAGAAACGGACAAGAATACGACTCTATACCAAATCTCTTGAAGAAATTCCGTATAGTGCCTGGAGACGGCGTCGTGATTCCTAGCGACTGCATCATATCATACAGGAGACGACGTCAGGATTTCCAAGACGACATCAGATGTAACTTCCTCAAAAGAGATTCAGCGAAGTGACAGTGTCAGAAAACCTGCGACGTCGTCACGACCTATTTCCTATATATACAAACTCGTTTTAGGGTTTATAGTGTGTAACTTTTGGGAACCAGACCCTAATATTAGAATACGATTATTATATGTTTTAATCAAGTGAGATCTTCTATCTTTTATCATTCAATATGTCTATGTGTTGTATGATTGATTCTTGTTCTTCACTTCTTTTTAACATGCTAGGCTAGATCCTTTAGTATTTACTTATGATTGCATGAAACTTAGTTTGTAGATCCTTATAATGCTGCTTCTTATGATGGATATGCGCGTTAGGCTTTAGAAAACTAGCCATAAGATATTAAATTAGCATAGACGTCTAGGGAAACGTGAGTGTGTAGAAAGGATACCATCGGTAACAGTCTTCATACTACCTTACCCCTAATATGGTTGATCTTTCTTAAGTGTTTTAATGCATGTAATATACTCTTAGGGGCCTTGTAATAGTCTTCATACTACCTTACTTGTGCGTTGCCTTAACAGAATATTACATAGACGGCGGGTTCCATGTAATGCTTGATTATGACCAAGAACATACTACACCGAATCATCACACGGTGACAAAGCAATAGAATTAGGAGAAGCTAACTGAGGAGAAGTGCATGAATACGTAAATACTATCTATTATAATATAGTTAACACCAAAAGTAGTTTAGGATTTATATTTAGTTTAATTATTAAAACCAAACCAAACCTCTCAAAATCTAAATTTTACTTGCTTTCTAAAAAATAAAAAAATACAAAAATAATCTTCTCTCAACCCTTAGACCCTCTGTTATATTCTGTTCGAACCTTCCTTACCTATTCCCTTAGAGAACGATAACAACCCCCGAGTCTTGTCTTACTACACTACAATGGTTAGGTGCTCTGCCTAGGGAGTTGTAAACCCTGGTACGTTTACAACCGCCGCATCAAGTTTTTGGCGCCATTGCCGGTGAATAGTTAGGTTTTGAAATTTATCTAGCTTAGGTCTACTCGCTTGATTCCTATCAAGTGATAATTTTTATTTTCCTTTTAATTAGCTTTCTCTTAGTCTATCTTTTCTTTGTGCATTTTGTTTGTAACTCTTTAGTTCACCATCGTGATGTATGAAAGACCACCAACCACACCTTTTCAAAACCCACCACGAAACATAACCTTCCTATTCAAAAATATATACTTTGATGTTCCAACAACATCAAGATGAATCTCTCTACGATGTGTGGACTCGTTACAAATACTTAATCTGAAAAGTCCTGCATCATGGCCTTGATTTATGGACCCCTTATACAAATCTTTTATAATAATGTCCAACACTACACCCAAATGGACCTTAACATTTCAGCAGATGGGGACCTTAAAGAATTAAGTGCTGAAGAAGCATGGGAAACCATAGAGAATTTTGCCTAGGGACAAAAGGAGTGGGATAAACCTTTTAAACCTATTACTGAGCAAGAATTAGCAAGTTTGAGGGCTCAAGAAAATGAATTGTTTGGCAATGAAAAGGTTTTAGTTTAGAGATGCCAATGAGCATAGCATGGGATAATTAGGATAAAGGCATTCCCACAAAGAACCCCCATAAAGACCTCCCATCATTTGAGGATAACACACGCACGTGACTTACCTGGAAGAAGTAGAAGAGACTAAGGAATCCCGATGGAAGGTAGAAACCTTAGAACCGACATGGAAACAAGAAGATTTAGGGCTAGATTCATTGTAGGTCATTGACATCTTTCTTAGTTCTATGTAAAATACCCTAGTGTTGATGAACCGTAGCCTCAACTTTTACGCCAATTTCTCACCCTTTAGATGTAAATTCTAGGAAGATCAATAAAAGAGGAACCTACCCACCCATCAAACCCACATAGACCGGATAGTTTTAGATGAAGGTATTAGACAAACAACCATTAATACACCTCCTTCGGCTCACATGTCGTCTTTCCACCCTAAGGATACTATGCTAATAAACCCATGCATTGATGATCTTAATAAACATTATGGCTTATTAAACCAGGTATATTAGGAACAAAGTGAATCCCAGGTGTTGAAATTTTAGAATATGGAGATGAATAGAAAAATGATTGGGAAAATTGAATCTCAGAAATTTCTTTTTATTGAAGATGAACACTAAGTTCACCCCATAGGCCCAAAATAAGTAAAAGAAGGTTATGGTATAAAAGAAATACACCATTTGGTGCATATAATTCAACCATCAATATTTTAGCATGTGACCTCTTCTCACAACAATAATGTGTACGGTTACTATCACCCGCACTTGAACTCAAAGAGTAGGAACCCTCCCCTTTATTGTTAAAAAAGGTAGAGTCAGGCTCTGACTCAAACAAAAACAAGCGCAATCATGGAGGCAACCCAAGCATGTCATCAATTACCCAATTCCTTAAATTTTCATGCATTTTAGGAGTGTCTCTGTTTTTTAATTCTCAACTATTTATTTTTTGAATTTTGAATTATTATTTGATCATGCTTTGTTTGTCTTTAACTTCGTCTTAATTGCAATTCAAAGGTATTTCTATAAAGGTGTTAAAGAAAAATCCGGTTTTTAAGAACCAATTCAAACACATATTAAATACAATTATTTTAGATTAATTCGCGTCTAGAGTCAGTTTCGAGCTCATATGATTGTGAAGATTAATCTTAGGTTATGCAGTATTTCTAACAAAGAAATAACTAAAGAAATAGCGTGCAGAATATTTTCATTCAAAAAAACAAATGTGAAATTTTCACAGTGCCTGGAGATGGCGTGAGGATTCTTCCTGACGGCATCACGTCTCCAGACTTGTGAAAATTCATATTTTTTGTTATTTCTGAAAAATTAATTCTGTATAGTTCCCAAATTTTGTAATTTTCTTAAAAACCTCTAGAACCACGATTACATTAACACATTCACCCTATCTTTACTGCTTTCATAGAGTCTAAACCCTAAAAGTTTTGTTGTATATATCATTAGCCCGTCGATTTTACGCTAGGTGTAGTTGTTTCTTGCATGGTTGTTAAAATCCCGATCTTGATCTTACGATCTTATGATTTTACGATACTGCAAAGCAAAAATGATCCGGATCCTACGTAGGATCTTTGCATGCTTAGGATCTTATAGGATCCCAATCTTGACCATAGGATTCTTAAGACTACTCCGATTCTATATTACTTTGCACAAACACAAACAAAAAACCTATAAATTTAAGGGTTGGTTTGCGTAGAATTTATAAAACAACATGTAATCGTTCTTAAACATTTTCATAATCATAAATTTAATTACAACAATTCAATAAAACAATCTCTAAAATATTGTGATTATAGCAAAACATCAAAAAATTTGTAGATTTGTATAATATTACAAAGACTATTAAGAAAATGACATTATAGTAGGATCTTATGATCTCGATCAGACTTTACGATCTCGATCTTGCAAAAACAAAAACGATCCTGGGTAAGATCCCGATCTTGAAAACCTTGGTTTCTTGTCTTTGATTTACATGTTATATTTGATGAGAAGGGGCTTTGGAGTTCTTGAGGAAGTATCATTGGACGACACTTGGATGAAGATATACTACATGATCATTTGTTTCTCCTCCATTATTGAGCAAACCAGGGGAGTACTAGTTTCTTTCGTTTTTTTCTTTTCTCTTTATTCGTTTACGGGTACTTTTAAGAACATTGTGGACAATGTTTATCTTAAGTGGAAGGGGAAATAATCCTTAGAAACTATTCCTTCAATTGCCATTTACTATGTCCTTAAAATGATGAGTAATATATCAAAACATAGCATAGACGGTAATTTTGACCCAAATTAAAAAAAATTATGACACATACCGATGAAAACTGAGTATTATTAGCGTCTCATGGATAGGAATTATATGACTAGCACAAAAACCCTCTAAAAATTCTACCCCAACAATGTGAGATTCTATAGACAAAACCTCAATTTTTTAGAGTCAATTGTTACGACTTAATAGTAATCCACTAATTATTTTTTATGTTTTAACGCGATTGCTTTCAAAAAACGTAATCGTTAAGCAAAATCGCGGAAACTAAAAAAATGATCATACAATTGTAAATGAGCATTAAACAATCAAATTTTTACATCAAGCAAGTGTTATATGATTATTAAGGATAAATATTATCATTGCACATTTTAATTTTATTGGGTTACTTAAGTGATAAAGTACGTTTAGGCCTTCCCGGAAACACGTTAACTTATCTACGCTTCATCAAGTACCCAAAATTTGTATCCAATACTTAAATTTTATTAAAACTTCAAGTATTTATTACATTTTACATATTCTTTATAAAAGAATTCAAATCAAACTCTACCATGTGCAAACTATACATTTTATTAAATTCATACTACATTATACTTCAAATAATACAATTATACACTAAGTAAAAGATCAAAAGATATTTCGAAGACCTCCCCTAGCATAAAAACGTGTACATGTATGACTAGGAAGCCAAGAGTCACCAAGAAGCTTCACAAATATCTTCATAAAAGATCTTGCATGCAACTTGAACTCATGACTAGCCATTCGTATCACTAATAAGCCCTAACTTGTTCTCATGTCTTCCAATCCTTGCCACCTTGCATATGATCAACTTGGCACACAAATATCTTCATAATATCTACCAAGTAGTATAAATAAGCATGCAAGAGTCATAGAAAACTCATACTCTTCATTTCCTTAGCAAAAAAAATTCAAAAACACTCTCTTTGTCTCACTACAAACCCACGGCTCAAAATAATTATTTTGAGTAATCCATTGCTTGATTTTATATCATTATACAAGCATACACACATCATATCTAAGGTATTCTAAGAAGGTTTCAAGAGTTGGTTAACCATTTGCAAGGAAGGAATCAAGAAAAGGAAGAAAGGGTTTACTTGGGAAAAATTAGGGTTTCATCCTAATTTTTCAAGCCAAGAGTTTAAATCACAAGGGTGTGATTGGTTTTCTTTTCTTTACTCATCCACACAAGGTTATATATAAAGCTTAATCATTTCATAACTAAGATTTTATGTGTTCATATGTTATATTTAGCTAAATCACCATTTAGGGTACTTTTGAATATGTAAAATGGATATTTACTTATGATTAATGTTTTATGAACTTATTTACATGTCACATGGATGCTAATATGATGTTAAAAGGGATGTATAAGTGTTTTAACATGTTGTTTAAGTATAAACATGTATATGTACAAATTAGGGTTTCTAATGTTAACTTATGAGTTACAAGTGAAAATGGTAGTTAAACTTGTTATCTTGAACACACTTGAGTAAATCATGATCTAATGGACTTTATATATGTAAAACATAAGATAGAAATGTTGTGAAGTAGTTGTAATAAGGTGTTGAAGCTTAATGGTACAAAAATCAAGCTTAAAACATGTCTAAATCACAAAACCTCAAACCTTCTGTTTTGATTCGAATTTGGAAGCAGTCATATTATGTTTTATAAAGATAGTACATCTCATACAAGGATCAGGGTCATAAAGAACTCGAAAAACCGTTAATAACGAAGAGAACGTCATTTACAAGTATTACGTTAGTTACTACTTTTAATAAAACAATTTTTAAAAAAAGTACTATTTTTATTACAGAAACCTATACTTATATAAACATCATAATATGATAAAACTTCAATTACGAGAACGTGTTTTAGAAAGAATCGCTAAAAACGGAGCTAAAACAATAAGATACACAAAAACGGAGTTCAATCAGCCTAAGCTAATCCGAAATTATTTCAAATGTAAAGTATGCATTAGTGACCAAAAATGAAGTCAAATGATGTATTCCATAGCGAGCTATGCAATTAAGTATGTAAACCAATTTGTAATCAATCATGTAAATGCATTTGCAAACAAGCATGTTCTCACCCCAAATGTATGTAAAACGAGTAAAAACAGGGGAGTTATAAACTCACAATATCCTTTAAAACAATCACGTTGTTATAAGATAACCAAGTATAAGGATTTGTAGACAAGCATGTATCCCCCTCGCGGTTTATAAAACATTCAAAAGATTGAAAAGCGAGGCTATGAAACTCACCTCGATGATGAAGAACGATTGACAGATAGGCATCTAATATGCACAATACGAACGGAAGACGAAGCTGCTCGATCAAGAAGTTGCAGCTAATCTTAACGGCTAAGTCCCACTAGCCTAGGATAATGTATTTGGGTTTCCTGATGGATAGTCACCACAACACGTCACGTTGAATAAAGATTTAGATTTAATGTTGTAATGGTTTGGTGGTTGGTTAAATAAATAAATTTAAAGTATATGCAAAGTGTGTAATATATATTCTTTATATATTACATATGAAAAATAACCCTTATATAATTCCAACCGTGAATTATATAACAAAGACAGTCAATCTAGATATTAATGAAAAGTATATAATACCTTGCAGGTATTATATCATAAGTGTGGGTAATTATTTAAACCAGTTAGTTTGACCCTACTAAAAGACTTTGAATAAAAGTATACCCATGTCTCAATGTTATAAATCAACAAACCATGTTTGTAAAGTTTGTAACCATTATAAAATATAAAAATAATATTTTATAAATTATCTTTCGTTTCTTCGACGGGTCGTGTCTAAAATAGTTCGTCTCATTGTAAAAGTATAGTTTTCGTTCGTTTATCCGGTTACTGTATAATACAATTTATTATATAATTTAGTCCATTTTTATCGGTTTCTGAAATAATAGAAACTCTAGTAAAACATTTCTAAGTATAAAACATCTATAAATTTCGCCATGACATCTCCATTTATAAATCGTTTTCCATATTTATAAAGTCTAACGTTTTTCCCACTTAATCAATGAAATCAATATTGCAAACCCCCACGTGTTTTAAATATATAAACATATATATTTATATCAACCGAACATAATAATAATTATTACATTTATTTAACCATTTTAAACCACCAATATAATATATCCAGTTTCATGTTTATTAACCTTAAGTTGTATTTATTCATCGTTTATCATGAACCAAACGTACCCTTTTTATTGTTTCGCTAATCCAAACACACTCCTTGTGTGTTCCTATCCAAGCCAAACGTACCCCTTGCTGTGCCCGCTGTCCCAAACCCGGTCCCTTTAAAATTAAGGGGGCCGCCCTTTATGAATTAAGGGGGCCGCCTACTGGCATTTCCCAGATTTAAAAAAAATTGATTTTTCTCAAAAATTTTGTGAGGGTTTCAGTTTTGGTGGTTGATTTGCAGCAAGTCTATCCTTTTATGGCAATTAAGATATTTTAGCACATAACAATTAAGCATTCAATAAGATATAATGCATAGTTTTGGCATGTAGACATATAAAGATAAGAGAGGAAGGCTAAACAAGATATAATGCACAAAAAGTTTACTTAGCAAGAGGATTAACAAGATAAACCAAACTTTTGTGCAAAAACTAGTGTGTGCCTAAATGCAACAAATGTGGAGTAGTGATTATTTCGACACTAAGACATGTAAGACCTAAGAAATAATCCAAATGCTCCTTGATTTAATTTTGCTCAACCAAGATTGTCAAGAAATATATATTAGATTATATATTTTTGACAACAAGTAAGAAAGCATTATGCATATGAAAAAGAAATGTTTTTAGCATATCTCAACAATATGTGAAAATTAATTTTCATGTGATCTTAGTTGTGAGAAAGACTTTCTTTAGAAAATAAATGAGATGGGACTATGTGTAATGAGATATGCATTTAGATGGAGGAATTTGTAAAAGGTTTCATATAGGGTTTTCCCTTTTTTTGTATTTTTGTGCAAAACAGAAGCCTAGACACAGAGAGAAGAAGAAAAAAAAATTATGTTCAGTGGGTGGCCCCCTTAAAGTCTGACCGGCCCCTTAAAATTAAGGGGGCCGCCACCTATTGAGAAATTATTTCTCAGATTTTTGACAAATAGTTCATTATTAATTTTGAGTGCTGAAAACTTAGTCAATTTGTTCCATCATTCCTAGACCTTAGCATAAGTAGTTAAATGGTTTACGTTTAAGTGGCTTGGTTAGAATATCGGCTATGTTGTCTTCCGATGAGACCTTTTCTAAAGAGATATTCCCTTTTTGAACATTATCACGAAGGAAGTGGTGGCGAATTTCTATGTGTTTAGTTCGTGAGTATTGAACGGGGTTCTTACTTAAGTCTATAGCCCTTTTGTTGTCACACATTATTGGAATATTGTCTAACCTAATGCCATAGTCTATGAGAGCTTGTTTCATCCATAGTGCTTGTTGACATGCCTTTCCGGCACTAACATATTCCGCTTCGGTTGTGGAGATAGCAAGAGCGGTTTGCTTCTTTGAAAACCAAGATGTTAAACAACATCCCATGAATGTGCAAACACCACTAGTGCTCTTGCGATCAACGTAATCTCCCGCATGATCCGAATCCGCATAAACTATTGTTTCTATGCCGGATCCCTTGGGATACCATAATCCCAAATGCATAGTGCCTTTAATGTATCGGAAGATACGCTTAACCGCTTCTAGGTGAGAGGTTTTGGGATCCTCTTGAAAGCGTGCACAAAGGCAAACACTAAACATGATATCGGGTCTACTTGCCGTTAAGTATAATAAACTACCTATCATGCCTCTATATTTGGTATTATCTACGGACTCACCTTCTTCGTCCCTTGTGAGTTTGGTTTCCGTAGACATGGGGGTTTTCATTGGCTTAGAGTCTTCTAGTCCAAATTTCTTAAGCATTTCCTTAATATATTTTGATTGATTGAAAAATATTCCATCATTTAATTGTTTTATTTGTAATCCTAAGAAAAAGTTTAGTTCCCCCATCATACTCATTTCAAACTCATCATGCATGATCTTGGCAAAGTCATCACACATTTCTTGACAAGTTGATCCGAATATAATGTCATCAACATATATTTGGACGATAATGATGTTGGAGTCTTTCTTTTTAGTGAAGAGAGTGTTATCTACCATTCCCATAGAATAATTATGTTTAATAAGAAAGGCTTTTAGTCGATCGTACCAAGCTTTTGGAGCTTGTTTTAGACCATAAAGAGCTTTCTTAAGTTTATAGACATAATTAGGTTTTGCGAAGTCAATGAATCCCGGAGGTTGTGCCACGTAAACCTCCTCATTGATAACACCGTTAAGGAATGCACTCTTCACATCCATTTGGTATAACTTAAAATCTAGTGCACAAGCATAAGCTAAAAGTATTCTTATGGACTCTAGTCTAGCTACGGGTGCATATGTTTCATCATAATCAATTCCTTCTTGTTGATTATAACCTTGGGCGACCAACCTAGCTTTGTTTCTTGTTACGACCCCATTTTCATCGAGTTTATTTCTATATACCCATTTTGTTCCTATAATGGTCATATCCATGGGATTTGGGACTAGTTCCCAAACATCATTTGTTATAAATTGATTTAGTTCCTCTTGCATGGCCATTACCCAATTTTCATCTTTTAGTGCCTCATTTATATTTTTAGGTTCTATTGTTGAAATAAAGCAAAAGAAATTGCTTTTCTCTTGAGCTTGCGACCTAAGTGTTCTTTGATTTAGATTACCAATAACATTTTCTAGGGGATGACTTTTAGATTCTTTAATGTTTATTATTTGATTATTTTCTAATGAAATGTCTTCAAGATCATTGCCTATGGGTTTTGTTTTACTAACCTCAATAGCTTCTTCTTCGACTAATTCATCATCTTCCAATGGTGATGTTTTAGGTGGAGGAGGAGTCTCATCGAAAGTTACATTTAATGATTCTTCTACTTTCATTGTTTGTTTGTTAAGTATTATGTAAGCTTTACTATTTTGCGAATATCCTAGGAAAACACCTTCATACGACTTTGGGTCGAACTTGGTTAGGTAATCTTTTGTATTAAGAATAAAACATTTACTTCTGAATACTCTAAAATAGTTAAGGTTTGGTTTCCTTCCTCTTAACAACTCGTATGGAGTTTTTCCCAAAATACGTCTAATAGAAACTCTATTAATTATATAAGTTGATGTATCGATCGCATTGCACCAAAATTTTTGAGGAATGGATTGTTCATTTAACATGGTTCTACTCATTTCTTGTAAGGTGCGATTTTTTCGTTCTACTACCCCATTTGATTGTGGAGTACGAGGAGCGGAAAAATTGTGAGATATCCCATTTAAATCACAATATTTTCCAAATTGTACTTCATTATCAAATTCCCGACCATGATCCGTTCTAATTGATACAATAGAACATCCTAATTTGTTTTGGATCATTTTGCTAAATATTTCAAATTCTTCGAAGGCTTCGGTTTTATTTGCTAAGAATCTAGTCCAAGTGTATCGAGAATAGTCATCTACAATTACTAAGGTATAACGATTTCCTCCATAGCTTCGTATGGCGGAGGGGCCAAACAAATCCATGTGAAGTAGTTCTAAGCATCTAGTTGTTGAGACTATATTTTTGGCCTTGTGACTTACGTGAGCTTGCTTTCCAACTTTGCAAGCATCACAAAAATGTTGGTCGTATTTAAGTTTAGGTAGATTTCTAACTAATTCTTTAGACGCTAATGATTGAATTAGTTGCATATTAGCATGACCTAATCTTCTATGCCATAGTGTGGAATTTTCGTCTAATGTTGCAAGGCATATTTTGTCTTCCGGTTTATTTCCTAGTTTCATTACATATAATCCTCCTTTCCTAATTCCTTTACCTATAACTTTTTCGTTTTTGATTATTTCGCTATCGTGTTCGGTAAATATTACTTTGCACTTATTATCACATATTTGACCTATACTAAGCAAGTTATAAGTTAAGTTATCTACGTGCTCAACATTTTCAATTATTAAGGAGTCTTGAGAAATCGTACCTTTGCCTATGATTTTACCGCGTAAGTTGCTTCCGAAAATTACGTTACCTCCGTTGTATGCTTTGTATGAAGAAAACAACTTTCGATTACCGGTCATGTGTTTTGAACATCCACTATCTTTAATCCATTCATCGGGTTCCAAGTTTACTCCTAAGCATATTTCATCGGGCGCTTGAGCTACAAGGCAAGCTTCATCTTTAGTCTTTTCCACCTCATCTTCTCCATTGTCGCTCCATACTCCTCCAATGAATGCTCTTTGATCGGTGTTCTTTGGCGGCTTTGAACATTCTCCAATGAAATGATTTGGGTCACCACATCTAAAACATTTTCTTTCACTTTTATCATAACCATCATTTCTACTTCTTTGGAATGTTTTTCTATCGCCTCGTGGTTGTCTTGCAAATCTTCCTCGTCTCTTGAAGAATTTCTTGAATTCCTTTACGGCCATAGCATACTCTTCGTCTTCACTATCGGAACTTGAGCTATCTTCATCACTTACTTCCTTTTTCACTTTTAATGCAAGTGATCTACTTTGTTCTTTCTTGCCTTTAACCGTTTCTACATCTTTCTTAATTACTTCTTCATAAACTTTCAAGTTTCCAATTAGTTCGTCAAGAGATAAGGTTGTTAGATTCTTTGATTCTTCAATCGCCGTGACTTTCGCGCGCCATTTTGGATGTAGTGCCCTAAGAAATTTCCTAACACAATTCTTGCTAGAAAAACTTTCATCAAGTGCTTTTAGACTAGTAATAATAGTGTTAAATTTAGCAAAGGCATTATCTATTGATTCCTCTTCCGGAATCATAAATTGTTCATATTGTTGAACAAGGAGATCTATTTTGTTAGCTTTGACTTGATTATTACCTTGATGAGTGATTAGTAAAGTATCCCAAATTTCTTTTGCGGTTTGACACATAAAAATTCTTTCGTATTCTTTACGTGGCAAAGCATTATAAATTACCATTTTAGCTTCATTATTTTTTGCAAGTTTCTTTTTAAGATCATCATCTTGTTTATGAAAAGATACAATTTCATCCTTTTTAGTTTCGGGATTAAATTGAATAGGAGGAAAATCACCATCGGTAATAACATGCCAAAGATCTAGATCTTTTGACTTCACATAAGTTTCGAATCTATTTTTCCAATAAATAAATCCATCACTTTCAAAAAGTGGTGGTCTTTGCATAGATTGCCCTTCTAAATATTTTTCCGATTCCATAGATCGATTCAAGTTTTAAAATACAATTTATTTTAAAAATCTTGTTTAACGTGGCTCTGATACCAATTGTGGAAAACTAGAAGGGGGGGTTGAATAGTTTACCGCTTTTTAATTTAATATTTAAAATTTGTTTATAAAAACTTAGATTCGACTTTTTGTGAATTCAATACTTGCACAATATGAACAATGTAAATATGTAGAAGTAAATAAAAGATAAGAGTTGGAAAGATCAAACCGCAACACAAGGATTTATAGTGGTTCGGTTACGAAGCTCTTCTTCGGCCTACTCCACTCCCCGAGCACCAAACTCGAGAGTTTTCTTCACTATGTCAACAAGCTCCCTTATGGCGGAGAAAACCGTACACAACGTTGCTTATATCAATTTCCGACACTAAGCTAGATGTCGAGTTCTAATCTTAGCTAGAACCAATCTATCACAACACAACTTCACGACTAGTTCACGACTTCACAACTTCACAACTACTTCACAACTTCACTACACAACTTATCTTCACACCTTGATCACGACTACACAACTTCTTCAATCTTCACAACTTCACACCTTCACAACTTCTTCTCACCACACTACTTATATCACAACTATCTAACACTACTAAAAAGGATCACCAAGATCCAACTATACTTACAACAATCACCAAATCCTAACAACTACACAACTTTACAAGATTTACAAAAGATTTACAAGGTATGATATGGATGCAACAAGATTGCAATATGGATTTTGGGGTGTAATACTTCTTCACTAGATGATGGAAGTATTCTTCTCTTGCACTTGAGGAATTGAGCTTGGATCACTTGGAAACAAAGCTTAAATGATCAAAGGGTTTTAGAGAGGATATGTGGGTTGTTTTAAGCAGAAAGAATAAGTGCAAAAGGTGAGAAAAATGTTGAAGAATAGTCCAGTATTTATAGGACAAGAAGGAGGAGCGGATTCTATGGCCGGCCCCCTTAAATAGGGTGTCGGCCCCCTTAAAATTAAGGGGGCCGCCCATGTAATTAAGTGGGCCGCCCCTTATTCAGACGCTCCATTTTTGTCCTATTTAGCGGAGGTGTTTACTAGATCATTTCTAGCCGTTTTAGGTTCGAAATTTTGAAATTCAAAATGTTTATTTTGAATAAAACATTTCTTTTAAATGTAAAAAAATGTTTTGTGATGTTTATAAAAAGTTTACAACATTTTATAAAAGTTTCCATTGATCATAAAATGCATCAAGCATTTGTTTATTCATACCTTGGAGTGATATAAGTTTGAAATGAATATTAACCACTAATTACTTGTTTATGTTTTAATTTTTCATTAAATGTTTTTATATTTTGTGATTATCAAAATGTAAGGATGTGAAAAATATTAATAATGTTTTTAGGCATTATTTCTATCAACACATATGAAACTACATCTCCTGTTTGATTGTGACGAACCATAGTAACGTATTTGCTCCATTCAGGTTGCAAGCAATTGAAAAACTTGGTGTTAATTGCCACTGGAATATGATGAACATTATTACGATCCATGATACTCACAAGTGTTGTCTATCTTTCATACACGGATTCTAATGATTCTCCTTCCCTTGTTGTAAATTTGTCAAACTCATCCATGAGTCGTGAGTGTCTCACATGATTAGTAACATCAAAACCAAACATCAACCTTTTAATTCGTTCCCACATATCCTTAGCATTTTTGCACGCGTCTACTGAATTTTATATATCATTGGGTATAGCTTAAAGAAGATAATTCATGACTCACAGCAGCAATGTATTGATTCTTGTTTCCCTTAGTCATTTTGGAAAATGGTTCAAGTATCTGTTCAGTAGGCTTGTCTGGATTAGGAATCATTGGTCTGACATAAGGTCCTTTCTCAATTGAATGCCACATTCTATCCCTTTCTTCAAGCTTATTATCCAGAAACCTTCTGAACCTACTCTCCTATGGAATATAATTCCGTTTCTCAAGCATTGGAGGTCTTTCATTAGCTCCTGAGTCAGTTAAAGTTTGTTGATTTTAAGTAGACATGTTGTGTCGAATGATTACAATGCAAACTTGGATCGTTTTAGAGATAAAGTCTTGTAATCGTGAAGTTAACGAGCAATGACAACCTTGTATTGTATTATAACACTTCTGATTGAAGTAACCTTGAAGAAAGTAAACCTTGATTTGTAGCGAAAGTGTAAGTACACATAAGCTTTTATACGAAAGCTCAATTTTACAAGATTAGAAGATGCAAAACCTCGTTCACTGTGTTACGAAACCCAACTAATGAGATACGAAACCTATGAAGCAGTGTTACGAAACCCAATAACTGTGTTACGAAACCTCTGAAACAGTTTACGAAACCCCAAAACTGTGTTACAAAACCTCTTCCAATGAGATACGAAACCTTCCAATATGAAAACTATGTTACGAAACCTCTTGTTTACGAAACCATGTCTTACGAAACCTCAACTGTAATATGAAACCTCTTATACGAAACCTTTAGATTGTAAACTGTGTTACGAAACCTCTCATATGAAACCTGTGATTCGAAAGCTTGAAGTATGAAACCAAAACCAATCTTTTGATACGAAACCTGTTGTTTACGAAACCACATATATACGAAAGCTTCCACAGTTTATGAAACCAAACGGTTACCGAAAGCTCCAATTTACGAAACCTCCTTTCGTAAATCCCAAATTACCTCTACTTTTGCAAAATTTAAAAAATCACTTACTTTTGTAAATTCTTAGCTACGAAACCTACTAAAAATCTATCAATTTGATTTTAATCATTTTAGAGTGATAATATCAATGTTATCTTTTCAAATTGATAAATTTCTAAATTACGAAAGCTATAGAAAGTGTTATGAAAGCTAAACTATGTTACAAAAGCTAAGAAACACTTAAGTATGACAATTTTCGAAACCTCAACTATGATATGCAAGCTCAAAAATTGTAATACGAAAGCTATTTCCCGCATAAAAATAATTACCAAAACCAATTTCCTAGTTTACAAAAGCTCTCAAATCCATATTTTTCAATCAAATTAGATCCTAAGCAAGTATTTTTCAAAAACTAGTTATTAAACCTACAAATTGATAGTTACGAAAGTTATATTTCAATGTTTTAAGATCAAAACCTTATCAAAGTGTAAATCTAATCACTTTACGTTCTTACAAAACCTACTTTTCGTTGACGTGAAAGCTTTTTGATCGAAAATTCTTACGGTTAAGCTCGATTTGATTCATGAAACACACACTAGATCTCTCCCGACGATAGATAACACTTGTTACATGTCATGTTTGCATAGTAGATATCATACGAAAGTGAAAGAATGTAAGGAGATAAGCTATAGAGTATTTTTCATCATTTTCAAAGTTTTCATTCCAAAAGGGAAAATAGAAATAGGAGGGAGAAGTGAATTATAAAATGTAAAGACTTGTATAAATACCCCTCCCAGATGGGTGTTTATACTTATTGTTATTCCTATTCTATTTTCCTAACTTTAGTCAAACCTTTGTCAACTTTACTTAACTTTGACCAAGATAGACTTTATTACATTATAATTACTAATTAACTTGAAAAACTAAACAAAACTATACAAAGACCAATTTATCTAATAATAAACACTTTTCTTAAACCTAACAGAATATAATGTCATACTACGTAAAAATTTACGTAGACAAGTTATTTAGTCGAAAGTTTACTTGACGACGACAAATCACTTAAAGTATGAATATGACATTATTAAACGTAGTTAATGATCAAAGAAAAATATTATCATTTGCATAAACCTTTTCTAATCAAATGATTTAGGTAAACACATGATTAATTATAAGCTAGTTATATTAATCATGTATGACAAAATAGGATTAACCATAAGTAATGGTGGAAACAATCTTTCTAAATCTTTCCAAATCTTCTGAAATCTAGAAGATCTTTCCTTATTAGTGATAAGAAATATTTTACTTCTAGAAGAATCTAATAAACTAGATTTATAAGTACAAAACAATATTTTGAGTTAATCATAAAAAGACAAAAGTTGTCCCAGCTGCACCCTACAGATCCAGCAAAACCAAAGGATGGATCCAGACTATGGTGGATCCGTGGATCCATGCGTACAGCTGGTTAGGACAGATTTTGAATTTTAAATGTTTTCTATAAATAGCAACCTTAAGTCTTCATTTTAGACAACTCTTTACAAATATTTTTCTTTCTAGCTTTTATCATTTTCATATTCTTTGATCATTATACTTGTTTTATAATCCATTACAAGTGATCAACTCATTCTACTCTTTAGTAAAGAACACTAATGAAGACGTGAAGCTTCAAGTGTTATTAGTTTAGTTGTGTCATCAAGATTGTGATAATCATTTATCTTATATCTTTTGTGTAGTGTGTTGTGTGTATCATATGTGTATGATAGGTTAGTATTTAGGCCACAAAATACATAGTGTGTTAAATTGGATCTATCTCAAAGTAGAACTCAGTATTTAGCTTAGTACCAAAAAAAGTGTAAGCGACGTGTATGGTTTTCTCCGCCTAAAGGGAGCTTGTTGACATAGTGAAGAAAACTCTCAAGTTGGGTACTTGAGGAGTGGAGTAGGGTGAAGAGGACATTCGTAGCCAAACCACTATATATCATTGTGTCATTGGTTTGATCATTCATATCCTTACCTATTTATACTTCGTAGATTACTTATTTACTTATTGCATTGCTATCATATACACTTGTATATATCTCTTGAATTCACATAAGTCAACAATCTAAGTTTTATTTATAAACCGGTAAAAACTATTCAACCCCCCTTCTAGTTTCCACAATTGGTATCAGAAGCCAAGGTCACCCAAGATCCTTAACGTATATTGTACATTAAATCTTGAATCGATCTATGGATTCAGATAAATACCTAGAAGGGAAATCTATGCAAAGACCACCACTTTTCGAAAGCGATTGTTTTATGTATTAGAAAAATAGATTTGAAACTTATGTGAAAGCAAAAGATTTAGATCTTTGTCATATTATCTTAATTGATGATTTTCCACCGGTTGCCCGAAACAAAGATTCCCGAGTTTTAGAGGTTGTTCCCTTTGAAGAACAATCCGATGATCTGAAAACAAAACTTGCTAAAAATAATGAAGCTAAAATGGTTCTTTATAATGCTATACCTAAAAAGGAATATGAAAGAGTTTTTATGTGTAAAACGGCTACAGATATTTGGCAATCGTTGTTAATCACACATCAAGGTAATATCCAAGTAAAGGATAACAAAATTGATCTTGTTTTTCAACAATATGAACAATTTACTATCCTTAAAGAAGAATCTATTAATAGTGATTTTGTTAGATTTAACACTATTATTACTAGTCTTAAAGCTCTTGATGAAGGTTTCTCCAGCAATAACTTTGTTAGAAAGTTTCTTAGGGCTCTACATACTAAATTGAGAGAAAAGGTCACGGCGATTGAAGAATCGAAAGATTTGTCATCACTAGCTTTAGATGAGCTTATCGGCAATCTAAAAGTACATGAAGTTGTCTTGGAAAAAGATTCTGAAATTTATAGAGGCAAAAAGGAAAGGGTTAAGTCCATTGCCTTAAAAGCTAAGAAAGAGTCTAGTGATGATGAAACTTTGACATCCGGAAGTGATGACGAAGAATATGCCGTGGTCGTAAGGAACTTTAAAAAGATCTTTAGAAGAAAGGGTAAATTTGTTAGGCAACCAAGAGAAGAAAAGAAGTCATTCTGACAAAGGGATAAAAAGAAAGGAAAGAGTGATCGGAAATGCTTTAGATGCGGTGATCCAAATCATCTCATTGGCGATTGTCCAAAACCATATCACAACATAGATCAAAAGGCCTTCATTGGAGGTTCTTGGAGCGATAGCAAAAATGACGCCGGGGATAAAACTAACGATGAAACTTGTCTCATGGGTTAATCGTCAAATGAGGTAACTCTTAATTCTTCTTATTATAGTGATAGTGCTTCTTCTCTTGATGACAACAGTATGGAAATAGAATATGCTAACTTGTGTGAAATTAGCTTAAAAATCATTAACAAGAATAAAGTTTTGAAAACTAAAAGAGATCGTTTAGAAAAAGAAATTTTAGAGTTGAATGAGAAAATTAAGAAACTTGAGAGAAATAAAGAAATTGATACGTCAAGAACTTAAGTTAGAAAATGCTAGACTTAAGGAAACACATGTCACACCCCGCCAAGGCGGAAACACGAGACGTAACGTCATGGGTATCATCACAACATAATGGCGTCAGCAATAGAGAGAACTAAATGCATTAATCAAAACTAAAATGGACACAAAGTGTCATGACAATACCAAACACAAGAAAAAAGAGTCTTGTATTGAGGTAAAAGAGTCACTCCAATACAAAGACATAACGAAAAAAAATCCAAAACCTAAAACAATCATAGAATCAATTCAAAACAAACACGAAACGAAAACTAGGGAAAATCCACATGCAAGCCTACAGTCTCACTAGCCAATCTTCCTAACTTCACTTTCCTCATGATGCTCACCTAAAAATGATGCTTAAAACGTCAACAATAATGTTGGTGAGAGTCATAGGTTTTAGAAACGCAATAACACTCACTTTTACTGTGATTATCAAAACAAAGGAGGACAATAATGAACTATCATGAACTTATGCTAGCATGTAACCAAAAATCAAATCAACATATCCATAACATAATTTCCCATTTGGGCTTAAAATAGCTGGCATTATAAGAAACCAAACTCACCCAGAATGTATCACACATCATATCACATTGGGTAGGCGTACCCATCCGATCCAATAAACCAACACAATATGGGTAGGCGTACCCCTCCGATCCAATAATCACGAAGCATGAGGTAGACGTACCTCTTTCGATCCCAAATAACACATGTATCACATAGTCATATAATAGCCATGTAATGTCCAAAAGCAATTTAAAACACATAATCACAGCGATAAAACATTTCAAAACATATTTTGCATCATTTCCATCCCAAGAAAAACATAAAAATGGGACTATGAAACTCACCTGATGCACAACTACTTCACAATATGCTTGAAATCAACTAAACACAAATAAAACCCATGTTACACGCGATTAGGCTAAATGCCCAAGACGATGTAACAATCAATTGATGGACTACTAAGTTTATATTATGATTATAAACTCTTTACCATACTTCTCATGACTTACTTATACTCTAAAAACCTTTAATCATTCACTCTAGTTTTCTAGTTTTTGGGCAGAATTTTGTAGTTAATTTATGACCACAATTAAAATACTAAATCACCAAATTGACTTTTTCCCTTTTATTACCTACCTTCCCAATGGGTTATGAACTACTGTGATATTTTAGAAAAAAATAATATTAAGCCTAAATATTTTATAAAAATTCAACCTCACAAAGTACTCAAATTCGGATCTGAACGCACACCAAAAAATTTGATTTTTATAAAAATACTAACACAATGAATTAAGACTTGTGCTTTGAGCTGGAGTTAATAGACACAAAAAAGATGACCTCTGATTTTTGGCTAACCTCAATTCAACTTTTAAGTATGGGTTTTACTCCCCGAAATCAGACCCAAATCTGACCCGAATATACTGTTTTGACAACGTTTTTGAGGCTGGAATTTTTGGAAACTAGACTCTCTGAACTTCAATTTAGGCACAAGATTCAACCCAAAACTCGTTTTTATCATTGAGATATCATTCAGTCAACACGACCCAAAATTTGATGTCTCTACTAGTACATTAAATGGCCGCCCTAACCCGATCTTTCATTCGGGAAAGCAAGTATCTTTAACTATTGCGTGGTATAAATCTTGCGCAGTATTCTAATCCCAAAACACTCCCATATAGTTTTTTGTCATTAATTTTATCGAAAATTTATATAAACCCTAATTCATGTTCAATCAATTTTTTTTTTTTAAAGTTACTAATTATAAAAAAAGATTAAACAAAAACTTTAACTTGGAAAACATACCTAAACCTTTACTTTGATTACACACGAATATATCACTCTAGATCTTTGATAATTTTATTCTCCTTGCTCCTTGGCTGGTTCGATCAACCAAGGAAAAAGGGGGATTGGGGAGGGTGTTTGGTATTTATAAGGTTTTAGAAAGAAAGTTTAGGATAATTCCTAATTACAATCCTAATTAGACTGGGCTTTGTTTCTTTTTTTTCTGTTTAATACCGGCCGAATAAAAATTTACAAACCCTTTAGTATATATATATATTTATATTTAATATATATATTTTATATATTTACGTTATATATTATATATTTATAGATATTGTTATTTAATATATTATATATATATATTTATATATATATATGTTTGTATATTATATTGACCGTTAGGATCTAATGAGCAAAGTTTTCTTTTTTGTTTGCTAGGTGTAGAAGGAATGGTATAACGCTTGATGATTATAAACGAAGGTGAATCGTCTGATACGTTGTGGGCACATCGCTATTAGCTTTGTGGCTGGTTTTGTCTGAAGTTGGGGGGGGGGGGAGTGCGGTGTTGGTGTGGGTGAGGCGGTGGTGGGTGTTGATGGGCGGGTGGGTATAACGTGTGGTGGGGGAGCGATGGGGACAATAGCTGGGGTTTTGACATTGGGGCAGAGAGGACTCATGCAATTGAGGTTACTGTTGTTAATGAGTGGTGGGGGTGAGTGTGGTTTTGTTTGGATGAGTTGGTTTGGCGGCGGATGAGATTTGGGGGGGGGGGGGTGGATCAGGGGATAATAGGAGGTGGGGGGGTTGGTAGGAGAAGGGTGTGAAGTAGAGTGTGTGTGTATGTGTGTGTGTATGTGTGTATGTGTGTGGGTATGTTGTCGTATGTCTGGATGTGTGTGTTATCGTGTGTATGGTGTATGTGTATGTGTGTGTATGTGTTGTGTGTGTATGTCATGTGTAATTTAGTGGGTATGTATGTGTTTGGTGTGGTGTATGTATGTGTATGTATCGTGTGTGTGATGGGTATGTGTGTGTTTGTGTTGGGTGTGTGTGTGTGTGGTGTGTGTGTGTGTGGTGTGGGTGTGGGTTGGGGGGTGGTGGTGGGGTGTGGTGAGAGGGGGGGGCGGGGGGGGGGGCGGGGGGGGGGGAGTGGCTGGGGAGGGCGAGGGGGGGGGGGTGAGGAGGGGGGGCGGTAGGGGAAGGGTGCGGGGGGGGAGGGGGGGGAGACGTGGGAGGGGGGGGGGAGGGAGGGGGGGGTAGGGGGGGAGCAAAGGGGGGGCGGATAGGGGTAGGGGGTGGGTGGGGGGGGGGGAGTGGGGGCAGAGGGGGGGGTTTAGGGGGGGGGGCGGGGGGTGAGGGGTTGGGGAAGGAGTGGGGGGGGGGTTAAAGGGTCATAAGGGGGGGGGAGGGGGGGGGGACAGGGGGGGACGGGGGGTGGGGGGGTGGGGGGGGGTTGGGGGGGGGGGGGGGGGGAAGAGGGGGCGGGAGGGGGGGGGGGGGGGAGGGTGGGCGGGGGGAGGGGGAAAAGGAAGGGGGGGGGGCTGGGAAAAAGGGAGGGGAGGGGGGGGGGGAAGGGGGGAAGGAGGGGAGGGGCGGGGGGGGGGGGGGGGGGTGAGGGTGGGGGGGGAGGGGGGGGGGGGGGGGGGGGGGCGGAGGAGGGGTGGAAGGGGGGGTAGGGGGAGGGGGGGGGGGGGATTGGCGGGGAAGGGCGGGGGGGGGGGAGGAGGGCGGGTGGGGGCACAGGATGGGGGGGAGAGGCGGTGGGGGGGGGAGGGGAGGGGGAGGGGGGGGGGAGGGGGGCGAAATGGGGGGGGGGTGGGGGGGTGGGTTTGGTTGAGGGGGGGTGGTGGGGGGGGGGTGGGGGGGGGGGAGGGCGTGGGGGGGGCGGGGGAGGGGGGGGGGGAAGGTTTGGGGGTGTGGGGAGGGGGGGGTGGGGGAGGGTGGGGCTCAGGGGGGTGGGAAAGGAGGGGGGATGGGGGGGCGGAGGGGGGGAGGTGGTGAGGGGTAGGGGCGGGGGGGACAGGGGGGTTGGGCTGGGGGGGGGGGGGAGAGGGGGGGGGGGGGGGAGAGGGTATATATAGGGGGTGGGGGTAGGGGGAGGTGGGGAAAAGGGCGGGAGGGGTATGGCAAGAGGGGGGGAGGGGGGGGGGGGGGGGGGGGGGGGAGGGGGGGGGGGGAGCCGGGGGGGGGGGGGGGGTGGAGGGGGAGGGGAGGGGGGGAGGGAGATGGGGGAGGGGGGGGGGGGGGGTTGGGGGGGGAGGGGGAGAGTTTGGGAGGGGGGGGGGGTTTAGGGGGGTGGGTGGAGGGGGGGGGGAGGGGGGGGAGGGTGGGGGGGGGGGGGGGGGAGCGGGGGGGGGGAGGGAGGAGGGGGGGGGGGGGAGGGGAGCGTGGGGGGTGGGGGGGGGGCTAGCGGGGGGGGAGGGGGGGGGGGGGGGGTAGGGGGGGAGAGGTGTGGGGGGGGGAGGGGGCGGAAGGGGCTGGGGGAGGGGGGGGCGGGGGAGGGGGGGGGGGGGGGAGGTGGGGGGGCAGGGGGGCGGGTCAAGAGGGCGGTTGGGGTCGTGGGGGTAATGAATCTATTTTCTTTTTTTTTTTTTTTTTTTTCTCCTTTTTTTCTTTTTCTTTTGTTTTTATTTTATTTTTTTTTTTTTATTTCTTACTTTTTTTCATATATATATATATATATATATATATTTAGAGGAGGGTTATTGTAGTGTAGTAGCTTAAAGTTGTTAAAATGAGAAGTGATCTTAACCATTGAATCTATTGATTGACATGTGATTTAATTAATAGTAGATACATGACATTAAATCTAACACACAAAATTTGATGTACAACTACTAAAAAAACTTGATACGTAACCATTTATAGCTTATACATATGATACATATTTTTGCTTCACAAAAGACTATTAATACAAATAAACTTTTTATTTGCAAATTAAGTGATACACTCTTACAAGTTGCATCCGAGTTAACAAATAATTGTTAAACTATGATAAACAACTGATACACAAGAAACTGGTAATATTAAAAACGGCAAACCAATTGCTCGTACACGAACCCAAACCTCCAACAACTCATACACGAACCAACAACTCGTACACGGACAACAACTAATCAATTAATGTGATATTTGTCCAATTTCTATTGCTTCTCACTTTAATAACTTTAAGCACCTACACCATTTTAACTAAAATCTATATTTTTAATTATTAATAAATACATATTTACCCTTTTATTTTCTTATTTTTATGAAAACCTTTATTAATTTTGCAAACCTTTTAAATAAAAACTAGTTTTAAACTTACTATTTATAAATTTCATTTTATAAATTACTTTCCTAATTTAGAAAAACCTATGCTTAATTAATTTAAATACTAGACTTAACTCAAACCTAATAATACATTATATACACTTATGCTCATATATCAATTATTCACCAAATTACACGATAACGCATAAAATCATGCTATTATTTCCATTGTCACAAAATGATAATGAAATGAAATAGCTACCGAAACAACAATTCAATCACTAATAGATGAACACGCATCACAAATTGATATCAAATACTCACATAAGATCACACAAGCACACAAATATAACACATAATAATACTTTAGTCAACTCTAACAGTTTGACTAACCTGCTCAAGTCACGGTTGTCACAATATCCCCTCCTTTAGGAAAGGTTGAGATGTAATCAGTAATTCTCACGGGATTCCAAGACAATGGTACTTCATAGTCTAAGTACAATTTTCAAAGTTCTTTAACGACATTCATATACAAGACCTTGATTATACCAAGTTTTCTTGATTCTTGCTTCATCTCCTCTACGGTTTCTGAAGACAAGAGGGTAATGCTTTGTTTGGATTTCAAGATTTGTGCTTAAGACAAGAACTTCTCGAGTATATGGGCGTACACGACAATGATGCTTCCGAGAGTTCGCAACCATCATGGGGGAAAATGTGTACATCCGGGACTTAGTTGACTTTGATGTTACCATGTCAACTTCCAGGGGGAAGTAGTGTATACTACTTTACTTAGTATGGTTTATGAAGTATTCTGCATACGTGAGAAGAATTGTTGCTAATTTCTCGCATGCACCCCGAACGAATATTCACCAAGCCCTAATGACAAGAAGCATGAGTATTTGGTGTGGTTTGACTTCTACAAATTCCTGTTGTGCAAGTCAATGACAAGTAGAAGATTGTTTAAGCTACTTCAAAGTTTCAGAATCTGCTTAAGATAAGGATGTTGGTTTGGGGGGAAGCTGATTCAGAAACTTCGCCAAAAAGAAGTCTATGAAGAAAGCTTTTCAAGACATGTTGCATGAATTGGGGGGAAGTTAATCCAACTCATGCATACTACAATGGTTCCAGAACAAGTAAAGACAATGAAGATCCAAGCTGGAATACAAGTTTCAAGACCAGGAGAACTTAAAAGACAACTTCAGCTTTGGAAGCGCTTTGGAAGACTTTATTCAATTGTATTTGTACTTGTTAGGAACATTGTAAGTAATTCCGTATGTGTCCACATATTGGGGGAAGATTGTTAGCCTTAAAATATGGTGACATATCCGGAATTACATTAGTTTATTTATAGCGTGACACGTAGGGACTAATAATGACTAGTTACAATAGTTAAGTGTCACTAGGACTATAAATACCCCCTCTATACTTCCATGGAGGGGTGAAGCTCACTTTTGTAAAAGTGTGTGTGTGTTCTCTCTCAAGAATACACACTCTTCCTATCCTTCTTCCTTTATTCTCTAATAATATGGCTACACATTTATTTCACTTTACCATACCTCCAGATCTATTTTAATCCTTGTTATTACATGTCATTTACAATTAACAAATACATATCTCGAAGATCATAGTACATCCTATCCGCTCCCGGATGTACAGAGTACCTAGTCTTATGAGCTTCGTCCATGATTATGGTTCTTACACCTCCCACTAACGAAACCCATATACGATCCATAAAGTATAAACTCTCATCTTCTTTCTGTTCCATCTGTTGGTCTAACCCGTGTAACCTTTTGCTAGCGCGTTCTCTTCCTTGAACGTCTCACTCTGGGCTGCCAGTATCATTCTTTTAACTCCAGACTAAATGGTCATAGCCATTGCTCATACACGTCTACGTTTAACTCGCTCTTTCCTACTTAAGGCATCAGCTACCACATTATCCTAGCCTGGATGATAGCGAATCTCACACTCATAGTCGATGAATAACTCAATCCACCTCCTTTGACGCATATTCAACTCCTTCTGATCGAATATGTGTTGAAGACTCTTATGATCCGTATAAATGACACTCTTCGTTCCGTACAAGTAATGCCTTCAAGTCTTAAGAGCAAACACTACTACTCCTAGCTCTAGGTCGTGTGTTGTATGATTCATCTCATGGATCTTCAATTTTCGTGATGCATAGGCGATTACCTTGCCTCTTTGCATGAGTACACAACTTAATCCTTGATTCGATGCGTCGCGGTAAACTACAAAATCTTCAATTCAATCAGGCAACAACAGTATTGGAGCATTACACAAATTATCTTTCAAAGTCTGGAAAGCCTCTTCCTGCTCTGCACCCTACTCATACTTCTTGTTTTTATGAGTTAACGAAGTACGAGGTTTAGCAATCTTAGAGAAGTTCACGATAAAACATCGGTAGTACCTAGCTAACCTAAAAAATGATCGTATCTCGGACGGCGTCGTAGGAGCTTTCCAATTCTTTGCTGCCTCAATCTTACTTGGGTCCACGTGAATACCGTTATGATTAACCACGTGACCGAGAAAATGCACCTCTTACAACCAGATCTCGCACTTGGAAAACTTAGCATACAACCTCTCCTTCTTCAATAGCTCCAACACCAACTTTAAATGAACCTCATGATCCTCCTTAGTCTTTGAGTAGATCAAGATGTCGTCAATGAATACGATGACAAACTTATCTAAGTACGGTTTGCAAACCCGGTTCATTAAGTCCATAAAGACTGCTGGTGCATTGGTTAACCCAAAAGGCATAACCGTAAACTCAAAGTGTCTGTATCGCGTCCTAAACGCAGTCTTTGGAATATCATCCTCATGTACTCTAAGTTGATGATAACCCGACCGAAGCTCTATCTTAGATAAATAGCGCACTCCTTGTAATTGATCGAATAAGTCATCGATCCTAGGAAGAGGGTAACGGTTCTTGATGGTCAACTTGTTTAATTCGCGGTAGTCTATGCACATACGCATTGAATTGTCCTTCTTCTTAACAAACAACACAGGGGATCCTTATGGATAATGACTTGGCCGGATAAAACCTTATCTTGCAATTCTTGAAGTTGTTCAAATAACTCTTGCATTTCCGAGGGTGCTAGACGATATGGTGACTTCGCAACCGGCATTGCTCTAGGAATTAAATCTATGATGAACCCAACTTGTCGTTGAGGTGGTAATCCCAACAAGTATTTCGGAAATACCTCAATGAAATCTCATACAATAGGGAATATCACTCAACTTTGGTTCCTCTGCCTTCGTGCTCATCAGTGTTTTCGTGCCTCCTAAAGTACGTTCCCCTTGAACACGAAGTATCTCACCACTTTCCAATGGTATCCTAACCACCTTCTCATGACATACTATCTCAGCCTTATTCTTAGATAACCAGTCCATCCCCACGATCACATCAAAACTTCCATGACCCAATGGTATCAAATCTATAGTGAACAAGGAATTTCCTAGTTCTAGTTTGTAGTCACGGATAATCCTATCAAATTCTTCTTTCTTACCATTAGCTACTTCTATTATATAACCAGGGCTTACAATACCAGGTTTCACATTTAGTAAGGGCGCAAACTTAGTGGAAATAAAACTAAAATCAGCTCCATAATCAAAAAGTACAGTAGCAAAGTGATCGTTTAAAAAGAAAGTACCCGTCACAACGTTAGGATCTTGCAGAGCATCGACTGCATTCATACTGAAAGCTCTTCCTCTAGCTTGATTTCCATTGTTTCGGGTGTTTCGGTTGCCCTCCAAAGCTAGACGGTTTCCTGCTTGACCAAGTGCTTGATTCAACTTAGGACAAGTATTACGAAGATGATCGGATCTCCCACATTCATAACAAACCCTTTGATTATTTTCCATCCTGACAGCACTAACTGGCGCCACCTACCTAACCGGTACCCGACAATCTCTGGCAAAGTGACCCAGTTTCTGACAATTATAACACATCCTACAAGGTCCACCTTCTAGATGATAAGCAGAACACTTAGCACACTTAGGATATGAGCCCACATTTTCATTTCTAGAAGGGGTTGTCGCCACAAATCCTTTTCCCACCTTTTCCTTCTTATTATCTTTCCATGAACCTCCTTGTTTACTTGTTTCTTACACTTCCATTCTTTTCTCACTACTCCTTGTCAATGTATCACAACGGACCTCCACATCAGTAAGTATCCCAGCCTTCAGAATAGCACTCTGTATCGTAGTTGGTTGAGTTGCTCAAAGTATTCTACGAATTTGAGGTGGCAATTCGTTTATATACCTCCCAATACGCTTCGATTCAGGAGTTACCAAGTGTGGGACTAGTTTGGCCAACTCATGGAACCGATCAGTATACCCTGCATGATTAGCCCCAATCATAGTATGATTCCAAGATTCACTCTCCAACTTTTCCATTTCCTTACTTGGACAAAACTCTTCCACAAGCAACGCCTTAAAATCGGCCTATGACATACCTATAGCAGCCTCACTACCCCTTGCCTGAACCTGGGTGTTCCACCAAGTCAAGGCCTTATTTATGAATGAACTAGCAACATACTTCACCTTTTGATTTTCCGCACATCCACTATTTTCTATCACATACTCCATTTTCTCAATCCACCGAGTAAGTGCTACCGCACCACCTTTTCCATCATAGTCTTGGGGATTACAAGCCAAGAATGTCTTGTAGGAACATCCATTATTCCCACCATTTCCACCATTTCCACCATTAGCATTTGCATTATTCACATTGTTGGTTACTTGGGTGACGATTTGAGGAAGGATGGTTTGCAATTGTTGCGCAATGATAGCAGCAATGTCGGGGTTTTCATCGTTGCTAGGACCGCTTCTTCGGGATGGAGCCATTTCTATAAAAAGATAAAATTTATATACATTAGACGATATAATAAGGATTTCCAATCCCATAATATTATCATACTTTACACATTACCATATACGTACAAGAATAACCAACATATAACTCAACATTAATCCATGTAATCATACTTGCAAGTTCACTTGTGTTGTGGCTCATGTATAATTATGTTGGCCACCATAATTATAGATGCCCCCTTTCACAAATGTACTCCCTCCTATGACGACACTTCTTAAGATTAACACACCACATAACACATAATTCAAATCATTCAACTCATCACACGCGGAAATAATCCGACAAATACTTTTAAAATACTTGAAAATCCAAAAGTCAAAAGTAACATTTCTAAACATGGCTCTAACCATACGAAAACGAATTAAAATTTTCAAAACATGAAACAAGATGGATAGTCGAGTAACACATAGGAGGGATACCTAAAATGAATCTGGTTTAGGTCGAACGCCACTCTCACAAGTATCTTCCATCTCCTTAAACTCGGGTCCACTCCTTGCTGTGGACTCAAGATATGACTCTACATCATTGTCAATTGCTGCATAACCTGGAGGCTCAGAGTTTGATCCCATTTCTAATGCCTCCTTTTTCTCTTCTTCATCTTCTTCTTCATCCTCTTCTTCCTTAGATGATGTGTATCCAGGGAATGGAGTGATTGTTCCATCCTTTGAAATCATTCTCATTTCCTTCTTCATGATCCATTCTCCTTCTAATTCTTTCATGATCAACTTTTCCTCAACTCGGCACGGATACAGTTCAATAGGTATTCGGCATTTGCGGTTCGTCCATTTTTTTCTAAGCCTCGTCTCTGGGTCCGTATAGCGCTTACGTCCAGTTAGGAAAACAGTTCCCCAAAAAAATTTCTTATAGGTAGGGAGACATAACTAAAATAATAATAAGGTATTAGTATATATTATAGTAGATAATAGTAGACAAAATAGGATAATTAAAACTTTCGAATAAGCGAGAAAATATAATACTTACGTAATAAAACACTTAAACCTTAATATGTATCTATATGAAGGACTCCTAGGTTATAGTTTAGGTCAAACCAACTACTTTTCTATAACCAAATGCTCTGATACCAATCTGTCACACCCCGCCAAGGCGGAAACACGAGGCGTAACATCATAGGTATCATCACAACACAATGGTGTCAACAATAGAGAAAACTAAATGCATTAAATAAAACAAAAAGGACACAAAGTGTCATGACAATGCCAAACACACGAAAGAGAAGTCTTGTATTGAGGTAAAAGAGTCACTCCAATACAAAACATAACAAAATAATCCAAAGCATAAAACAATCATAGATTCAATTCAAAACAAACACAAAAGGAAAACTAGGGAAACTCCGCATGCAAGCCTACGGTCTCACTCGTCAATCTTCCTAACTTCACTTTCCTCGTGATGCTCACCTGAAAATAATGCTTAAAATGTCAACAATAATGTTGGTGAGAGTTATAGGTTTTAGACAAGCAATAATACTCGCTTTTTACTGTGATTATCAAACCAAAGAAGGACAATAATGAACTACCATGAACTTATGCTAGCATGCAACCAAAATCAAATCATATAATCCACAAACATAACTTCCCCTTCGGGCTTAGAATAGCTGGCACTAAAAGCAACCAAGCTCACCACGAAGGTATCACACATCATATCACATTGGGTAGGCGTACCCATCTGATCTAATAACCAACACAATATGGGTAGGCATACCCCTCCGACCCAATAATCACGAAGCATGAGGTAGTCTTTCCTCTTTCGATCCCAAATAACACATGTATCACAAAGTTATATAATAGCCATGTAATGTCCAAACGCAATTTAAAACACATAATCACAACGATAAAACATTTCAAAACATATTTTGCATCATTTTCATCCCAAGAAAAACTGAAAAATAGGACTATGAAACTCACCTGATGCATAACTACTTCACAATATCCTTGAAATCAACTAAACACAAATAAAACCCATGTTACACGCGATTAGGCTAAATTCCCAAGACAATGTAACTATCAATTGATGGAATACTAGGTTTATATTATGATTATAAACCCCTTACCATACATCCCATAACTTACATATACTCTAAATACCTTTAATCGTATATTCTTGTTTTCTAGTTTTTCGGCAGAATTTTGTAGTCACTTTATTACCACAAATAAAATACTAAATCACTAAGTTGATTTTTCCCCTTTCATTCCCTACCTTCTCAATGGGTTATGAACTACTTTAATTTTTTTAAAATAATATTAAGCCTAACTATTTTATAAAAATTCAACATTACAAAGTATCCAAATTCGGATCTGAACGCACACCAAAAAGTTTGATTTTTCTAAAAATACTTAGACAATGAATTAGAGGTTGTGCTTTGAGCTGGAGTTAATAGACACATAAAATATGACCTCTGATTTTTGGCTAACCTCAATTCAACTTTTAAGTATGGGTTTTACTCCCCGAAATCAGACCCAAATCTGACTCGAATTTAGTGTTTTGACAACTTTTCTTGCAAAAATTATTTGACTAACTTCCCGACCTCAAAACCTTTCGGGGCCGGACTTTTTGGAAACTAGACTCTCTGAACTTCAATTTAGGCACAAGATTCAACCCAAAACATGTTTTTATCATTGAGATATCATTTAATAAACACGACCCAAAATTCTGCCAAACCCTAACTTTCAATCTAACGCGTTCTAAACTAAACCGTTTACACCCACATGCTCTAAATCGAATCCCGAACACTCCCATATAGTTTTATATCATTAACTTATACAAAATTTATGAACCCTAATTATTCCATCAATTAAAGTTACTAATTATAAAAAGATTAAACAAAAACTTAATTGAAAACATACCTAAACCTTTACTTGATTACACATGAATTATCACCTCTAGATCTTTGATAAAAAAAGATTTTTTTTCTTCTTAAAGGGATCGACCGAACAAAACAAGAGAGTAGAGAAAATGTGATTTAGGGATTTATTAAATTTGTATTTATACTAAATAGAATCCTAATTTAACTCAAACTTTGTTTCCTTTTTTTTCTTTTCTTTAAAACCGGCCGACTACACCCCTTGTTATTTTTTTATTATTATTATTATAACACCTCGTGTTTTAGGTCATTGTATGACATTATGTAATTCATAAATTATTTTTAGGGTTTTACGCATTTACTCTTAAACCGTAAACGTTAAGTTAAATCGCGTAAACTGAAAATGATCATACAATGTAAACGGGCATTAAACGATTAAATGTTTGCATCAAGCAAGTGTTATATGATTATTATGAGAATAACTAATAACTTTGTTCATCTTATTTTATTTGGCTACGTAAAATGCTTACGTTTCATAATAAAATGCGTTTAGGCATACCCGGAAGTTCTAAAACCTAACTACGCCTAAACAAATACCCACGATTATACCCAATACTCAAAATAACCAAAAATTACATCTTATATATATATATATATGCCGAAATTATTAGGATTGAACCAAGAGTTTACAAGTTGTAAATAATATCTAGATATTTAATAAAGTAACTCTTACACCTTTATCAACTTGGCAAGTTAACTTTAACCTAGGGTTAGAAAGTAACCATGGTTAAGTTAGGGAGATATTTTTACTATAAATAGCCATGCATGCATAAGTAATATTTACTTAAATCCTTACATGCAAAATTTCATTTTCTTCCTCCCTTTTATACATAAAAACCCACGGCACAAAACCCTTGCCAAACTTAATCCACACTTTGATTTTCTAAGATTATACAACCCTTTACACAACATACTTAAGGTATTCTAAGGTGTTTGCAAGCATTGATTCATCATTTGCAAGTATTAAGAAAGAAAAGGAAAGATTAGGGTTTTGGAAACCTAATCTAGGGTTATAAGCTTGAAAGCTTGGATTTAAGACTAAACACGGGTTTAGCATTCATTTTACATCCTATACATCATCACTAAGGTTTTCCTAAATCCTTTATACTTTTATTTCTTATGATTTTATGTGTTACATGTTAAATATAGCCATAATCACCACTAATGACTTTCTAATATGTAAAATGAGTTATTATTTATGTTTATGATTTTATACACTTATTCTTATGCCATATGGTCCTATATATCATGGAAAAGTGAAAATGAAAGTATGTTAACCTATGGATTAAGTGTAAACATATTTAGGTTAAATTAGGGTTTTATAATGTTTCTAAAACTTCACATGTAAAAATAATGAAAGTAAAAGGGTTAAACTTGTTACAATGAAATTATGAGGACTAGGGATGATATTGAACTATATTATAAGTACCACAAGTGTCAAATGTGTTTTTAAGAGTTTTTATAGTAAACTACTAAGTTAATAATACATAAAAACAAGGTTTTTATAAAGAAACATACATGAATACTTAGGGGCTGTCTAAGTTCGAATTTTTGACAGTAGGTAATGAGATTTTATAAAAATAATACTACGTGACGATTCCATAATGCATAAGTAACTTGAAAAACTCGATCTATAACGAAAAGATACGTGGTTAAAACGATGTTTAACGACTATGAAACTTTATAAACTATTTTTGATAAAAAGTTACTATATTCATTGAGCAGCTAATTTTATTTTAAAACTCTAAAATATGAGTATAACTTTTGATTACGAGATGTTAACGCAAGAATCGTTGAAAACGAGAACTATTACGAAATAAACTACGGACGTCTTTCGATAATTAAAGTTTTATAAACAATGTAATTTTGTAAACTATGAAACAGTAAAATCAGGCTATTTATTCAGTGGATAAATTTGGTGATATTATAAATCTTTTATAACGTTGAACCGTACTCGAAGGAATCCTAAACGGAGTTTAAACGTAATATAGTTAGATCGCTAATACAAGTTTTACTGCTAATTAAACCTTTTAAAAACTGACAATATGTGTGTCAGAAACAGTAATTTTACTATTCATCCACAGATTTTTAAACTTTAAAATGTAATATTTTGATCGCTTCGTCTTACTACGAGACAGTGGACATAAGAAACAGAGAACGGTTTTTTTACAAGACCAAAGTTTGGTCATTTTTACGAAAGTATATTTATAAACGATTTCTACTTATAAATACTATTTTACTAAATGATTAGTCAGGTGATCTATGCTCTATAGAATATTGGAGTGGTTATCAAAGTGCTTATATTACTAGGGAGTTTTATATTGAGGCCTCTTTTCGGGATGGAGTATCGATGAGTTGTTGATTTTCGATTTAAAGTGTCCTAAACTCCTCGTACGTCATGTCTTGACATCTTTTATTTATGATTAGCCCGATCGTCTTGTTTATGATGTAACATACTATAAGTATATTTATAGATTCGAATGTTAAGTAAATGTACTCAGTAACTTATCAGCTTATTTAAATAGGTTGCATTTATCGTCTTGATGTGACGTTTTATCTAAGGATAATTGGAGCTATTGTACTCAAGTAGAGTTCATAAGCCCACTTTTTTACAGGTTTTTACTGATTTATTATTTATTTGGGGTGAGGGAGAAACATGCTGTGTTTTATAAATTCGGGACGCATGTGTTGAAAGTATAATTAATTTAGTGTGTGCCTAAGTAGCGATAACCCTCCCTCGAGGCCCTATTATTAATGAACTGTTAATTGCATAGAATTAGTGTGAATTACATTATGTTGGAGCGCGAATTGATATATAAATAGATCTATTGGGATTAACCTCCCCGTTGGGTGATTAGCTATCACTAGGAAGAAGGTTGAATGTCGGACTTCGGATGTTGAGGGGTTTACAAAACATCTGTACGGCAAATAACTGCTAAAATAGAAAATTTTAGTTGAGCTTCGGTGTCATGCGGTAGTGCAACCAATAATTCTGGTTTTGTGATTGTTGGCATTTGTTGTAAACTCTCGTGAACAAGTCTTGCGGTTCCTGCATAATTGTAGATACATAAACCTTTGAATTCACCACAATGTTTTGTTGACGTTTTTAAGCAATGTTTTCAGGAGGGTCATTAGGCACGAGTTGCCAAGGATGCTTGGATTGTAAGATAAAGACTGTATGTGTATCATGTTTTGGTGAAATATATGTGTCTTTTGTTATATGAAACAAAGAACAAGGTAAAGTATAAGCTTTTGTAAGGATATCTCTTTTATTTAAATACAATTGTATCCGTTTTAACGACTTTTTGTTGTCGTATCTTATATTTATCTTGTTGCTGTTGATCTTGGAAGTACATGCCTCGGATCTATATTCCGCTGATCGACCCATTTTGTGGGTGTTACAGATTGGTATCTCAGAGCCATAGGTTATAGAGACCAGTGGTTCATATTGTTTTTTTGCTGGACTTAACCATTTTCAAACATTGCAATACTATACAAAGAAGGTAATTTACGGTAGGGTATTCATCATACTAAATTCTTGCATATGTTTCGGTTAGGCTAATGTACTGCATAATTGCTATCGTGTTAATCATATACTACGTATATAGGATGATAGTCTTATATTAATTATACTATATAAACTCAATTTTGACCTCCTCCTCTAAAGTCATGTCAGATTGAGCCACTCTACGGTTACATAACATCTCTATCTGAGGACGGATTTTTACATGGGGTCACCGCGGAGTCGACTTAGTACTTATTATGAGCACCAACATCAACCGATTACGTGCCCGGCTCTGAGGAGCCAGAGCAGGCACCCCTTCACCTATCTACTTTACCGTTTGATTGTTCCGGTGCCTGTTACCCGGCTGGTTCTTACCGGTAGACGATGAGGTAATTCCGGTGCTGGGGAGCAGCCACTGCACTGCGGTGACTCACCCTACTCATCAGTCACAGGGTTTCATACGGATGGTCGACACCCCTGAGGAGGAACTAGAGTGAGGATGACCGGAGAGGATCCTTGAGGAGGATCAGCGACTATCTCGGCTGTTGAGGAACTGATGATGATTGATGAGCACTTAGCTCCTGCCGAGCCTGCAGTGTTGCTTATTAGTTGATCAGGACCCTATACATTGGCTTATCCGCCACGGCTCGGGATGTTCCATCGAACCCAGGCGCCAACACTTTCCTGTCTCCGAGGAAGTTGCTGAGAGAGTATTAGCACTTACTACTCCACACATCTCCTCTCTTCTCACATTCATCACACTTCCTCAGATACCCCTCTCCACCATTACCTATACCACCACCACCACCCATCATCCCTACTTATGCTGAGGAGTCTCTGGGATCCCGAGCTGCTGGGATTAGACGGAGAGATGCACTACCATCTCATGTTCATGATACTGAGATTCCTGAGATGTGGTTACCGCTTCGTAAGAGGCTTGTCGTTATGCTGTGTCGGTAACTATCTCCTGGTCCTAGATGCTACGGTACGGGGACTGAGTTCGGCAGTGTGTCTGCTCGGCAGTTTGACCTTCACAGCTAGGCAGGACCTATATGATTTGCCTTATTAATTAGAGGGGCCGCTCAAGGACGCCGATGATATGTCTAGAGAGTTAGGGCTATGGTATTAGGATACTTGGGATGATCTCTGTTGGACGAAAACATCCAAGAGATCTGCACGACCACCCTAGTGGTGTGTCAACCAGTCGACGGTATTGAGTTGTCTTTATCTATGTTGACGAGGAGGATGAGATCATCTATTCTCAGCTAGATGATGCTACAGGCTTATATGGAACGAGCTCTACTTTAGAGCCCGAAGCTCAGCACGTTTTGGAGAGTGATAGTCCCTTCCACAGACGTACAGCCGTTCTGATGGAGGAGGAGGCCAGACTATCACGTGCGCTTGGCACAATTATAGATGAAATGCTGTGACCAGACGCATTCTCGAGGAATTTACCTCTCTGGACTACAGTTTATTGACCCAGCAGTCCGAGATCGTTGAGTTACGGGCAGCAGACCAGAGGAGGACAGGACAGTGATTTCATGAGCTGCCTAAAAACAAAGACTATCGGAGGCAGAGGCAGTTAGTAGGAGACCCTCGAGATAGTGAGACCTCAAGGCTCAAGATGACTCCGAGATACAGAGCAGCAGGGATCTGCTACATGATCCGGCAGAGCCACGAGCTACCAGAGGAGGCCGGTAGCAATACTTAGACTGGATTATGATTGTAGCTACTATACAGTCTGTTAAGTATTATGGGTTGTTCCCAGCTAGCAGGCTGTATAGATCTTTTGTTTTGACTAGCTACTCTGTAGATCTTATATGTCATACATCGGCTACTGTTTTGTACAGATCCTACTAAGTATTACGAGTATATCTCGGTAGTATGGCTTTAGTGTTATCTTTGTCTTGTAACATAATTGTTATGATCGTTTGTATATAAACCAATCGTGTATTATTTTCCAAGTTATATATGAAAAGGTTGGATTATGTTTTATATGAAATCGAGTTTATTGTGAATAAATGTCGATTTGTTAATTTCAATACTGTTGTGTATTTCACCTTGTGTTGTGATCTCGTTTTATTCATTATGTATATTCGGGTTATGGTTAAGATTTTTGAAATCTAACGGTGTTATGTTTTCTTGTGATTTAACGAAATAATGTTGGCACCAAGGAAGGCCCCCCAGAATCCACAAGGTCCAAGGCCAGTCCACCACACTCCCCACCGTTACTACAACTCCACCACCTGTCGCAGACCCTCTATACCACCACCTCGGTCACCAGTGCCCAACTACAGGCCATGATCGATGAGGGTGTCAATGCTGTTTTAGCAGCACGTGCTGCAACCCGGAATGGCGACGATAGCCATACCTCAGGAACTGGTGCAAGAAGGAATGAACGCACTGTGCGGGAGTGCACCTATCAAGACTTCATGAAATTGTTCAACCCATATTATTACAGGGGTTACAGAAGAATTTAAAGTGGACAACTTTGACCATGTGGTTTTGAGAGATGGAAACCGTATTCCGCATAAGTAATTGCACAGTGGAGAATCAAGTGAAGTTTGCCACTGTACTCTAATAGGAAACTGCTCTAAATGGTGGAGAAACTCACAATGCTCGGACAGTGACTAATGTGTTGCGTATTGCGATGAACCTGAGGTTCATGACTTGAAAAAGGAGATGTCAACTAAATACGGTCCAAGGAATGATAATCAAGAAAAATTGAGACAGGTTGTGGAACCTAAGTAAAGGCACATTGTGGTTAGTCTACAACAACGATTCCAGGAGCTAGCAATTGCTGAGTGACAGGATGTTCCCTGAGAAGCTGACAAAATTGAAAGATATGTCGGTGGATTATGCCACCGACCAATTTACTCGAGTGTTGATCCCCCCCCCCCCCCCCCCCCCCCCCCTCCGCCCCTTTCCACATTTGGCATCGAAGCCAAAGACAATGCTCAGGAGGCTATTGAGATGGCACTGGCTTGATGGAAAGGAGGATTAACACTTTGGCTGAGAGGCAGACTGATAAACAGAGGAAGTTGGAAGACCACTCTCGAAATACCAAATCTATCCAGCAGAACAAAAGGCAGAATACAGGCGGGATTATGCGTGGCGGGAATGGTGACAGGAAAACCGTATGAAGGACTAAACCTCGAGTTGTCCAAGTGTTATTCAACCATCCCTGGGTCCTTGTACCCGAATGCACTAACTGCAGGATAACTTTGGTCAACATGGCCAGGACTGTAGGAGCGGACTATGACTGCAAACATCAACAACCGCAACAACAATAACAACAAACAACCGTTAACAACAACAACCAATGAGCCCAAGGGGCAAAATTACAAATGCCCGCGCATTGTTTGCTTTGAGTTGTGTGGGATCCAGGGCACTTCAGGAGCAACTGCCCTCACAGTGGTAAGACCAAGAATCAGGGAAGAATGGTTAGCGGTTTGTTGCCAAGGGCTTATGCCGAGTAGGAGTCGCAGGGCAAAACCCAGACAACAACGTTGTGATACGGGTTAGTTTCTCATAACAACCGTTGTGTTCGCATTTTATTTGTAACTGGTGCAGATAGAAGTTTTCGTGTCTACTCAATTGAGTGCTTTGATTTAAATATATGCCCCACTACATTAATCCATGGTTATAACGTTGAATTAGCTTGATGTTGCATTTAATTTGGGGTAAATATGGTATTACTGGGTTGCACGTTAAATTTTATGAACCATCGTTTCACGTCGACCTAATGCCTGTTGAAATGGGTACTTATGACGTCATAATTGGCATGGACTGGTTGACGACAATAAAGGCCGTTCTTGGACTGTGCAAAGAAGATCGTTCGATATCCTTTTGGGACGCGAAATCTTAATTTTTCATGGAGACCGGACGTAGAAATAAACGCAGGGACTCGATTGGCAACATCATCTCGTGCACTAGGCCAGAAGTAGGGGCTACAAGGTTGTCACGTCTTTTTGGCACATATTTAACGTCAAGGGTCTGGAGACAAGTCAAGAGAGCAACGTGGAAGATGTACCGATCGTCAAAAATTTCCCCGAAGTATTTCCCGAGGACTTGCCGAGGGCCTTTCGCACCTACAAGACAAGTGGAATTTCATATCGATCTTGAGTATGCTGGTGCTGCACCTGTAACGCACTGCGGCACCTTATCGATATTGGCCCCATCAGAAATGTGAAGGAGAAATTGGCGGATCAGAACTACAAGGCTTTCGCAAAAGCGTTATAGACTAGTTCGTCACCATGGGGTGTCCAGTTTATTGGCAAGATGAAAAGATGGATTGTTTCGATGTGCATAGATTATCGGGAACTAAACAAACTAACGGTGAAGAACCCGTTATCCACTACCGAGAATTGATGACTTATTTGACCAACTTCAAGGGTCGAGTTGTTTTACTCAAAAATCGTCCTAAGATCTGGTTTCTCCATTTGAAGGTTCGAGAGCAGACATCTCGAAGACTGCTCATCAGAATCGATAGGAGCATTACGAAATCCAAGTCATGCCGTTTAGTTTGACCAACGCTACCTGCTGTGTTATGGACCTCATGAACGAGTTTGTTATGTGTGCAAACTTATCTGGACGCAAATTCGTAATTTGTCTTTTATTGGCGATCTTTTGATGACGCTAGTCCAAGAGCACAGCAGAGCATGAAGAGCATCTGAGTTAATTATTGGGTTGTTGAAGAAAGAGGAGTTGTATGCAAAATTTTCCAGTCGTGAATTTTGGTTACTTCCCAAAGTACGTTCCTCGGTCACCGTTGATAGATAATAAGGCATTCACGTAGCTCCAGCCGAGATCGAATTCTAGTTACAAGAGTTGGGCATTCCTAAGTCACCAACGTGAGAGATTCAGTAGAGTTTTAGGTCTTGCTGGGTATTATCGACGATTCATTGAAGGGTTTTCAAAGATTGCCAAACCAATGACGAGCTCACTCAAAAGAAGGTCAAGTTGGAATGGGAGGGGTGATACAACAAGGGGCGCGTTCAGTTATTAAGCAGAAGTTGTTGTAGTTAGCACCAATTCTGCTTTACCCGAAGGAAGTGAAGATTTTATTCGTATACTGCGACTGCTTCGAAAGAAGGGGTTTTTGGGCGCTGTTATTGATGCAAGAGAAAAAGGTGATTTTTTTGCATCACGCCGTAGTGTTAAAGAATCCATGAGGAAGTAAACTATTACTACTCATGATCTGGAACTTGTGATAGCAGTAGTGTTTGCTCTGAAGATTTGGAGACACTATCGGTACCTATGGTACCAGTGTACTCGGTGTTTCACACTGATCATAAGAGTTTAACTGATATTCTTAATCGAATCGGAATTAAACATGAGACACGCCGATGGTTAGAGTTGCTGAGAGATTACGATTGCGATAATTTCGTTATCACCCAGGGAAGGGCTCAAATGTCGTTGCTGATGCTTGAGCAGAAAGAACGGGAATCCACCGTTAAGAGTTCGTGCTTTAGTCATGACTATTGGCATGGATGCTTCCTAAGCAAATATAACTGCTCAGACTGAAGCACGGAAACCAGAAAAAACATCAGAATTGTGGATGTTTGGAGGTATGCTGATTGAAAATGCTAAATATCCAGAGGCGATTAGAACAGAAAAGTTGGAACCCCGTACGAATGGAACCCTATGCCTTAATGGCAGGAGTTGGTTACCTTGTTATGGCGATTTGCGGACAGTGATCATGCACGAGTCCCACAAATCGAAGTATTTTCTTATCCATTCCAGGTTCCCGAGAACAATGTACCAAGGACGTATAGAAGCTATATTGGTGGCCAATATGAAAGGCTAGATTCGCTTCCTATGTTAGCAAAGTGCGTTCGACGCCTGTGCTAAGGTTTAAGGCCGAACATCTAGACAATGAGGTTTGTTGGATACAACCCGAGATACCTTCAATGGAAAGTGGGACATATTCACGATGGATTTTGTCACAAACTTCGTTAGGTCATCACAAGGTATGACTCCATTTGGGTAATCGTTTGACAGTATACTTACAAAGTCAGCATCTTTATACCCATGAAAGAAAACATGAAACCTTTGGGGAAACTAGCGAGATATTGTACTCTGAAGGAAGTAGTAACAAGACATGGATACCGGTCGTTCGTTATTTGTGGATCGTGACCTAGGTTCGAATAGAATTTCTGGAGCGGTCGCTTCAGGAAAGTATTGGTACAAGTTTAGTTATGAGTAGAACGCATATCGCATCCGCAAACTGACGGACAAAGCTGATTGATGACACATATTCAAACTCTTCGATGTTATGCTTAGAGCTTGTTGTGTTCGACTTTTGGGAATGGTTGGGTTAAACATTTGCCATTTGGTTCGAGTTTTCCAGTACAAGTAAACTAGTTATCATGCTTAGCAGTAAGGCTGCACCCCTTGAGGACCACTTTACGCGTTAGAAAACGAAAATGTCCGTTCGCCTGTTGTTGGGCTGAGGTTGGAGAAGTTCAACTCACGGTCTCCAGATGGATAGTACAATAAAAAGGGGAGACACTGAGAGAATTATTCAAGTTCAGCAGAGGATGCAAGCTGCTCTGTGATAGGACAAAAGAGCTACGCCTGATTTGAAGCGTAAGCCGATGGTAGTATGAAGTTGAGATAAGTGATGCTCATTGCGTTTAGCACTCGTTTGGAAGGGGTTGTTCGGTTTTGGCAAACGAGGAAAATATATAATCCCTGGTTTGTTGTAGGACCTTTCAAGGTATAAAAAAGGAGTTGGAGACGTTGCATACAAGCTCGAGCTTCTGAAGAGTGAGCAGCGTTCATTAATACGTTTCACGTGTCCAACTTAGAGAGTGTTTTTTATGCCGATACGTACCCTTAGCCGTAAGTCCGTTGATGGACTTCATTTTGATGACAGTTCAGTTTGTCGGAGGAGACGATATTAGAGATACAGATCGTGAGTTAAACGTTGAAGCGAAGCAGTATTATACTATTAAGTTCAGATTTCGATGGAACTCCAAGAGAGGTCCTGAGTTTACATGGGAACGTGAAGATCAATTCAAGAAGAAATATCCACACCTCTTCACCAAGACTGCACCGTCGTCAAGTGCTGTGAGATAAGCCTGAGGACAAGTGCTCGTTTAACGGGGGGAGACTATAAACACCTGTTATTTTAGGTTATTGTATGACTTAAGAATTCATAATTTATTTTTAGGGTTTTACGCTGTTTTACTCTTAAGACCGTTAATCTTTAAGTTAAATCAGCGTTAACTGAAAATGACTCTCATACAACTGTATACGGGCGTTTAAACGATTAAATGTTTGCATCAAGCAAGTGTTATGATGCATAATTATGATGGATAATTAATAACTTTGTTCATTCTTATTTATCTTTGGTTACGTAAATGCTTACGTGTCATAATAAAATCGTTTGAGGCATTCCCGGAACGTTCTAAAACCTTTCTACGCCTTAACAAATAGCCACTCGATTCTACCAATACTCATTAATTAATTACATTATATTATATATATATAAATGCCGAAAATTTTGAAGATTTAGAAAGAGTCATCACATTGAATATTATCTAGTATTTAACAGACAAAACTATTGTACACTTTCTTCCAACTTGATCATTGCTTAACTATTAACTAGCGGTATAGAAAGTAACTAGGGTTTAGTTAACAAGATATTTATACTGATGTAATAGCCATGCATGCTATGAGCATAATAGTTCATCATAACTCTTGATACTTACAAAATTTCATTGTTCTCTCTCCTTGCTCACTCCAATAAATCCCGCTAATTAGCTCCCAAACAAAATCCATCTTGAAATTCTAAGATATATACAACCACTCTACATAACATACTTAATGGTTACTTAAGGTGTGGGAAGCATTGGTTTCATTTTCAAGAAATAGAAGAAAAAGGTAAAGGATTAGGTTTGAAAACCTAATCTGGGGTTATATAGCTTGGAAGCTTTGTTTTTGAATCTAAACAGGGTTAGGAACTCATTTACACATCTCTATACATCATTCTAGATTTGTCTTCTGTGGTAGCATTTACTTAATTCTTTATTACTTTTCTTTCTTTATGATTTTATGTATTACTTGTTAAATATAGCCTTATCACCATCTATGACTTTTAAATGTATAAATGGATTTTTATTTGAGTTTATCAAGATTTATACACTTATTCTCATGTCCTAATGTTATATAATATCATGGAAAACGGCTTATATAAAAGTTTATGTAACTTTATAGTTTATTGTATATAACATGTTTATTAGCTAATTAGGGTTTAATAATGTTTCTTAATACTTCACATCTGAAAATAATGAGAAGTAAAGGATTAAACTTGTTAGCATGAAATATATGGACTAGGATGATATTAGACCTTTATTATAAGTACCACATGTGTCAATATATGGTTGTAGGGTTTTTATAATAAACTACTAAGATTAACTAATACATAAAACAAAGGTTTTTATAAAAGGAAACATAATGTATTCATATGGGCTGCCTAAAATTCGATCTTAGACAGAAGGTAATGATATTTTATAAAAAAATATTACGCTCGTGACGGTTCCATAATTGATTAAATGAAACTGAAAAAACCGATTCTATATACGAAAAAGATACGTTACAAAACGAGTTTACGACTAGTGAAAACTTTATAAAAACTATTTTATAAAGCTTAACTTTCATTTACTTGCACTTTTTACTTTTAACAACCTCATAAAATAGTGATATAACTTTTTGATATTACAGATCGTACACGACAAGAATCGTTTAAAACGGGAACTATAACGAATTAACTTTTACGACGTTTTCGATAATTAAAGTTTATAAAAGTAATTTTATAAAAATTATGAACAGTAATAATCACTTTTCATCAGGGGATAAAATTTTGTGTGAGATATTAATAAATCTTTTAATGAACGTGAACGTACTCGACAGGAATCACTAATCGGAGTTTAAACGAATAAGTTATCAGCGATATACAAGTTTACGTAATTAATACCCTTAAACGGACAAATGAGCTGTCATGAACAGTAATTTTATATTCATCACAGAAATTTTTAAAACTTTAAAATGTAATATTTTGATTATCGCTCGTCTTACTACGAGAAGACTGTGGACATAAGAAAACTACGAGCAAACGGGTTATTAAAACTCGACCTCAAGTCTATAGGTCATTTTACGAAAAGTATTTTAAAAGATTTACACTTTATAATACTATTTTACTCACAATGATCTAGTACGGTGATTATGCTATATAGAATATTGGAGTGGTTATCAATGTGCTATATTACTAGGGAGTTTCATAATGAGGTCCTCTTCGGATGGGTATCGATGTGTTGGTTGGATTTACGATTTAAAGTGTCCGCTAAATCCTCGTACGTCTATGTCTTGGACCTCTTTATTTTGGCTAGCGCCAGAACGATAGTGTGATGTAAACAACTTAAGGATTATATTCGATGTTAATTAAAGTACTCTAGTACTTATTACAGCCTTAATTTAACATAGGTTGCATTTATCATTGTATAGTGTGACGTAGTTATCCTAAGATTAAATTGAGACGTATTGTACTCAAGGTGAGTTCATAGCCCCACTTTTTACAGTTTTACTGATTTATTATTATTTGGGGTGAGAACATGCTTTGTTTTATAAATTGGACGCAAGTGTTGAAAGTATATTAATTATGTGTTGCCTAAGTAGCGATAACCCTCCTGAGCCCATTATTCATGAACTGTTAATTGCATAGATGTAGTTGTGAATTACATTATGTGAGCGCGAATGATATTAATAGATCTATTGGGATTAACCTCCCCGTTTGGGTGATTAGCTAGTCATCAGGAAACGAACGTTTACTGTCTCGGACTTGGGATGTTTGAGGCAGTTACAATACATCTGTACGGGCTAATATAACTGCTAAATGCAAACTATAGGTGAGCTTCCCGGTGGCATGAGCTTAGTTGCGACAATAATACTGGTTTTGTGTTTGTTGGAATATGTTGTAAACATCACGTGAAGTCTTGCGGTCCTGCATGTTTAAATACATGTTAAACCTATGAATTCACAAAAATTTTGTTGACGTTTTACAGCAATGTTTTCAGTGAGGTCATTAGGCACAGAGATGCCAAGGATCGCATTGGATTTGTACGCAGTTAAAGACTTATGTGTATCATGTTTTGGGAAATATTATGTCGTCATTTTGTAAATATGGAAACAAAGTACAAGATAAAGCTATAAGCTTTTGTAAGATATCTTTTATTTAAATCCAATGTATCAGTTTAAACGACTTTTGTGTCGTTCTTATATATATCTTGTGCTGTTGATCTTGAAGTAACATGCCCCGGATCCTTATTCCGCTGCGACCCATTTTGGGGGTGTTACAGGAAGTCATTTTGAGAATGTATCTTGGTAAACGTCGTGAAATGTGATTTTTGGAATTTGGTCAGAAAGTGTCGTAATATTGAGAATTGTTTGAATTTAAGGTTTAAAAACCTTAGGAAACGTCATATAAACGTACGGGTCATGCCAAAATTTCGTAAAAAGTCTATACTTAGAATTTTTACTTAAAACGTGATTTTTAGATTTAATAATAATATATTATTATTTTATTATTTTAATGCGTCGACTAAAAGACGAAAAATATAATTTTTCTCGAAACTTTTCTAAAATGTTTAGTATACATAAACGTTTCATTTCGTAAAGTATAAAGGGTATATTTATGGTAAATAAGTATACCGAATGGATTTATCGAAGTGTATATCTTATAAGTATATATTATGTCTTATATTATTAACATTCTTCATTCATAGTATAAGTATATTATACTAAGATGTGAATTGAGATATAGTATCATTTGAAGTTAAGTCTGTAACATCACTCACTAAACTCTTTAGATAATCGTTACAACAGGCATCTAATCTCTATGCATCATACCTGAAAACGGTTTTGGTAATAAATGATTAAAATGGGACATTAACCGGACTAGGTCATGTGCAGACGTCGTTGCGTTTGCTTGTGATTTGAGTTTGCTATTGGAGACAGTTGCTTGATGTGAGTTCTCATAGCCCCACTTTTAATCTATTTCATTGTTGGGGAAAAAATGATATCATTAAGGTGTTTTGAACTATTTCTAACTGTGCAAACGTGGTTGTTGTTTTTGGGAATTAATGGGCTTACGAACTGCTTATCGTGAATGATATGTGTTGGTACGCTATGGTGTGATCTTTCTGGTGTGGGTCTTTTGATCGTTTCAATTTTAAAGTAATAATATCAAAGTATAGAAATATTCCAAACTACTTGAGGGCAGGCTAGTAGGAAAAAAGCTTACAAAAATACTACACGATTTAACCGGTAAGTGATTACCGGGACGTTTTCCCAAAGATTTATGAAATTGAGACCACATTTGTTATTTGGACAATGATTTGAATTGGTTCGAAGATGATTTGCTTTCTAAAATCCTAAAAGATAGCAAATTAAGGGACAGTTAAACCAAACTTTAATAATGGGAAATTAAACTTTAACTAAAAACGCAAAACGGGAACCTTAAACGGTGACTAAAAACCTTAAATTTTCAAAAATAAACCTAAAATGAATTTTTTACTTTTAAGTAACCCTAATTGACTAAAAAGTAAGATTAAAGAAAACTAGGACAAAAACGAAGTTGAATTGAGCTTAAAATCACTAAAAACGTGAACGAGAATGAATCTCGTTCTTTAAAAAATAAAATTTTGCAATTTAAACCCTACGGAAGCAAAACTAATTTTCCTAGGAACTATATGATAAAAGAAAATTTTCTAATAAAAAAATATTTTTTTGACTTTTTTATATTTTTTTATGAATTAAAAAACAATTTTAAAGAAAATTAAAAAAAAAATACTAAACATTTTATAAAAATTCTGAAAAATAGCTTGAACAATGAGGATTCAGGAAATTAAGGCTTGAAACACAGCTCTATCGATAAGTGTGATAATAAGCAAAAACAACTTATTGTACCAAAAAGTGCTCTACATGTGTTTAAGAAATTAATATGCAAAGATCGAATAAAAAGTCCCAGGGGAGTTGGGTTGAGTGTTTTTATTTACGATGATCTAGCTGAGTGCTTTATTTTCTGTTTCAGGGGGTTTTTTGGATAGAATTAAGTGTGATGGTAGTGTTAAAACATATTAGCATCCGTTGATTATTTTTTATTATACACGTGTAGTTTTCTTAGAATTTTAGGGCGAAGATGAGTTTTTCAAAAGCATGTTTTATATAGGTTATAGATTTTCATATTTGACAACGTTAAGTTTTCTAGAAGACATTTGGCAATGATTCAATTTTTCTTTTTTCTATATACATAGACAAAAGATCCATGTAGAACAATATTTAATTAAATAGTAATCCTTTCAATCTTAACTATCTATTTTATTTCCATCTAATGGCTTAGATTAAATCATATGTTAATTTAATTAAAAAACTCACTTTCATCCTATTTTTTAAAATTAAAATATCTCTCAAACCGTTAATCGTTACGCAAATTTAATTATACCATCGCGAAGAGAATTAAATTATCTTTCTATAGACGGGCACTTTTATATACTTTCGACGAACTTTTTTTTTAAAATTTCCGCCCAAAAAAAATCACACGTGATTCGAAAAATCACATGTGATTTATTACATCAAAAATCACACGTAAATTTATTAATTCACATGCGATTTATAAATTTATGAAATCATACGTGATTTATTACTTTAAAAATCATAAGTGAATTTGTAAATTTACATGAAATAGCACATGATTTTTAAAAACAACAAATCACAAATGATTTTACAAATCACGTGTAATTTTTCTTGGCGTAAATTTAACACAAAAAAGTCGTCAAAAGTATATAAAAAATGGACCGTCTACGAAGATAAATATTCTCGTGTTAATTTAAAATCACATGTTGACTTTTGGAAAAATTACATGCGATTTTGTGAAGAATGTACTTTCAAAAAAAACACATTCTACATACTATACTTTTTTTGTTGTTATTATTCTTACCAAACTCTAGCTTTCTTTTCATTACACATACATTATATAAAAACGAATAAAAACGTGTATAAAAACCCATATAAAAACATAAGGTAAAATTCATAAATACTTAATGTACTTTAAAAAAAGACTCATTCTACATACTATAATTTATATAAGGTATGTGTAATGAAAAGAAAGTTAAAGTTGGGTAAGAATAATAACAATAAAAAAAGTATAGTATGTAGAATGAGTCTTTTTTAAAAGTATATTAAGTATTTATGGATTTTACCCTATGAACTTATGTGCAATAATGTGTCCCTTACTTCTTAATTATGATTTTCGACTTTTTAGCGATTAATTCATTTAACCGTCACACATACTCAAACAAGATAAAAAAAATTCAAAAGATTAGTCCGATCATTTCAAGATTATTTACATCTAACACAAATTGAATTTAAAACTTTATATAATAATAAGAGAAAAGTTCATTTGCATATCAGTTTCTCCTCACATACAAAGAGACAAATTTTCACCATCCATTTGAGTTTGATCTATTGATGGGGATTAATCTAAGATTTAACATTATTTAATGGATAATATTAAACCTTAAAAAAATCCATCACCCCTTCTTGCTTTTGTGTTTTTTTTTAATCAAAACACACTTTCACCTTTATTTTTAAAAATTACATATCGCAAAAACCGCAAAACATTAAGATACATAAATTACATCATCGTGACGAGCATTAAATTATCTATCAATAGAGGGGCACTTTCATATACTTTCGACAAACTTTTTTTTTGTATTTTCTCGGTGTAGTATTTTGTTTGATATATCACGTGTGATATTACACTAATTTGTAAGTTAGAACACTTCACATGCTTTCGTAAAAAGGGTATAAATATTTGTGTGGAACTTCAACTGCCTCATCGTTTTTGGCATTGAAAAGTATATATCCTTAGTTTTCCAACCATTTATCATACATAATTTTTGGATCTCCAAATCAAAACAGTTTATTTATAGAAGTTGGTAAATATCAAAGAATTTTATATTTTATCATCAAACCTACTTGAAGTATCACATGTGATGTAACATATGTGTACGTTCGAACAATCAACATGATGTCATGAAATAAGCGTAAGTATTTGTGTAAAACATTAAATGGTTCATCATGTTTGACATTAAAAAATAAATATCTTCACCATTCTAAACATATATCAAACATAATTTGTGAAAATTAAATTAAAACACTATTTTCTCACAAAACTATGTTTTAACCCTTTTAATCCTACTAACAGTATAATATCACAAGTGATACATAACATTGATTACATGTTACGAATTTCAAAAATAACCACAGCTAGTGTCACATTATATTGCTTTATCACATGTGATATTAATTATATGTGGAATACCATGACTAATGTCACATTATATTATTTTATCACATGAGATATTATTACTATTTATTTATCACTGGTGATACTACAATGTCAGGGGTAATAAATGTTAAGCCACGGGTGAATCTTATTTTATAAAGGTGTTGGTATAGGGTTTAGTGGTTAGGGGTTTAGGGTATAGATTTTAAAGTTTATGTATATATATCACTTGTGATGCTACACTTAGTGGTTTGAGGTTTAGGTTTTTGGTATAGGGTAGTGGTTAGGGTTTTAGGGTTTTTGGTATATATTTTAAAGTTTATGTATATATTACATCCGTCCCAAAATAAGCTAAGTGTCCAGTTTGACTTTTTATAGTCAAACTCATTCAAGTTTGACCTTAAATACTTTTATGTG
>BQNB010021936.1:3299-63614 GCA_026074375.1 Tanacetum coccineum | reverse complement strand
TTAAGGGTGACAATGCTCTTCATTAATAATCCGGAATCTACCATAAAATTACGAGAACCGTAAAAAAGGATAGGCTCGGAGGGGTATCCTGCACTAATGATGAGTGCATGGCAAGGGTGTGGGATAGTTATATGATCGGTGTGACCATCATAACAATTACAGGTTTAAAACATGGGTTAATCCTAATGCCTCTTATCAAGCAAATCCTAATATGCGGTCTCAAGATGCATCACAATAACAAGTTCTAGAATTTAATACACTACCAGTACACTCATATGAATTTTACTAACACCAGACATTCCAGAAAAGGTGACAAGGCAATGCATACATAGCCGTAACGACGGAATAGAAATGCACGCCTACAGATCAACCTTAACTTGAACCGGGTAAAGATAAAATCATCTTGGGTTACCAATGATGGGTACCCGAATTCCTAAAGATCTAAGGGCGAACCTTACATTTTTGGGGTGGAATTCTAAGGGTTATTGTGCTAGTCATATAAATTCCTATCCATGAGACGCTATTAATACTTGGTTTTCATCAGTATGTGTCGTAAAAAAATTTAAATTTAGGTAAAAAGCACCTTTTGTGCTATGTTTCGATATATTACCCATTAATTTAAGGACAAAGCAAATGGAAAATGAAAGAATAGTTTCTAAGGCTTATTCCCCCTACACTTAAGTTGAACATTGTCCCCAATGTTATATAGAAGTACCCGTAAAAACGAATAAAGGGAAAAGGAAACAATGAAAAGAAACTAGTACTCCCCTTATTTGCGCAATAATGGAGAAGAAACATGCGATAACTGGTTAAATAATCCTCCAAGAATCATCCAATGAAACTTCCTAAGAACTTTCAAGCTTATTTTCATCAAATATAATCTGTAATCAAAGACAAAGACAATTGCACCAAGCGTAAAATCCACGGGTGAATGATAAATACAACCTCATTAACTAAGTTTAGACTCTATGAAAGCAATAAAGATAGGATGAATGTGTTAACATAATCATGGTTTTTTTCAAGTTTATAAAAGAATTACAAATTTTAAATATTGCACAAGTTATATTTTCAAAAATACTTCAAAATTTTGAATTTTCTGTAGCTGGGCTCATGACACCGTCAGGAAAATCCTGACGTCGTCAGAATAGACGAGCTGACGGCGTCACGTGTAAATCGTGATGCCGTCTCTACGCTCTGAGAAAATTTAGTTTTTGTTTTTGATGAAAAATTTTCTGTACGCAATCTTATGAGTTGTTTCCTGTATGAATTACTGCAAAAACCATGAAAAACAGTTAACACAATCATATGACTCAAAACAAACACACAAGACACACGAGACACATGACATTCCTAATTGCATTATTTTAAAATATTAGGTTGCCTCCTAAAAAGTGCTTGTTTTTGTTCGAGTCGCGAGCCTGACTCTACGCTTATTTGACGCATAAAAGGTGGGTCTCCCCTACACTTGAGGTTAAGTGTGGGTGATAGTAGCGATACACACCATTTTGATGGAAGTATGCCACGTGGGGTGAAGGTTGTGTATGAATGGTCAAGGGTTTTACTACCTTCATCCTAAAGTTACCCGAATCCTTTGGTTTGATGGGTGGATTTGAAGTTGGAGAAAAATTATGACAAATAATCGGGGTCATGTTATCCTCATAGAGATTATGCTCTAATGATTCTTTATCCATTCCGGTTCCCATCATCTTTATCTCGACTTCATCTTCATCTTCGTACTCAAGCTTATTTTCCTCAAATGAATAAAGTATTGGCATTTTGAGGTTGGAAGTTAGGTGTTGGTGAGGGGTTCTATAGATAGTGGGTTTAATCTTGGAAATCATTGAGACCCTATGCACCATGGTAGGCTTGAGTGTTTCAAGGGTTACGCTAGGGTGTGAGTAGGAAATATAGTAATCTTTTCTATTTTTGTGGGATGAACTATTTGTGCTTCTATCTTGACCTTCAGGGTTGCTATTAAGCTATCCGCAAGACACATAAATGTGTCATTTGTTTTCCTCATATCTTCCTCTAATTGCCTAATTTGATCCTCTTGATCATCAATTAATTTCAATATTCGTGCCTGGTTAGTTTAAAATTCTTTTACTTATATATATAAATATATAAATAATTATATAAATACATATAGTAAGTAAATCTTAAAATAATCAATGAAACCGAGAAGTAGTATAGAATATTCCCGGGTCGTTTATCCCCAACGAGGCTGTGCTTGAAAATTGGTATAGTCGAAAAGTTGGAATTTGAATGATATTAATGATTGAGAGGATTAGAAAGCTAAATTATCTACTAATATGCAAAAACGATTAAGAAAAACCTAAAATTTTTGAAATAAAACAAAAAAAACCAGAGCACGAGCCCCAAACAAGGGGTCAAAAACCTAACTTCTTAAAAATTGACCCTACAAATATTTTTTTACTTCTAATCTACTCTAGGTGACTAATAATGAAGAATGAAAAAGACTAGACTGAAAACGGAGTTAAAATGAGCTTAAAAATGAGAAAACAAAAAAACGGGGTCGAAACACGCTCTTTAAAACTAAAAAGTGGTTGTGGGCTTATAGGGCTAAATGGGCGTATATATTTAATTTAACAAACCTCTACCGGATGAGCTATTGTAGCACAGCGGTAGAGGTGTTGTTATAAAAGTGTTGGTTGATTTGGGTGAGGTCCCGAGTTCGAGTCTTGCTCACTCGGGGTCTCCCCTAATCCCAACGCTTTTATTTCTTATTTTTTTACAACTTTTTGAAAAGACTAAAAATAAGCAACTTTAAAAAAGGAAAAAATTTTGTAACCTACAAATAAGCACGAAATAAGCTAAATTAAAGGGACAGTTAAGCTAAATTACACTAAGGCTTAAAGGGCTTAACTGTTAGGCATTTTAAGTACTAATAAGCAATCTAAAAAGGGAAATAAGCTAGCACATATACTTAACTACACCTAACAAGCATATTTGAACAAGAATAAGCAAAGATATTAAGCTAATTTAAGCTAAAAAGACAGAAAAAGCTAAAGAGCAAAAACACTTAGAAATTTTAACTAAAAATGCTAATAAGCTCAAATAAGCTTTACAAACAGCCAAATAAGCTAAATTAAGCTTAAACTAAACTAATAAGCTATACTAAACCAAAATAAGCTAAGGAGATAAGCAGACAAGCTTAAATAAGCTTAAATCAGCTCACAAACAGTAAAATAAGCTAAGTTACCCTTAAACTAACCTAATAAGCTATACTACCCCTAAATAAGCTGAGAAAATAAGCAAACAAGCTTAAATAAGCTTAAATCCAAAATGGGTCAAAACTGACCCATTTGCAGCCCTAAATAAGGACTTTTGGGCTTAAAAATAAGCCTTAAAATGGATTTCAAGGGGAAAACAGCTTATTCCCCTAAAAAGCTTAGTTAAAAAGCTACAACAATCAGCAAACAATAAGCATTTTGAAACTCATTTAAGCTATTTTAAAGGCTTATGAAAATGGATGTTCTCAAAAATTCTAAAAGACTTAGCAGTTTTAACTTTTGAAAATGGCTATTTTTAAGCTTAAAAATAAGCTAACAAACGGGTCCTTATGGACTTAAAACCTCAAAACAGTTCAAGCTTAAACATCAAAGAACAATTATCAACTTTCAAAAATCATTTTGAACTCATGAAAAAGCAGGAAAAAGCAAAAAAAAAACTGTTTTTGATTTTAAAAACACTTAGTGAATTTTGGACAGAAACTTATCAAATCACAAAGGTGGCAATGCATACTTAACTAAAACTCAACTAATGCACTTAAATACTTAAAACAAGTCCAAACCAATGCTTAAAAACTTGGTTTGGACAGCTTAATCAAATAAGCTGTTTGAAACAGCTTTAATTCCACAGTTTTAAAGGCTTTATAGAAAAAAAACTTAAAAACAGACTTATAAACCAAAAAACTTTTAAAAACAGCTTAAAAAGGCTGAGATAAAGCTTACCAAAGTTGGCTTAATGACCCAAAAAGATTTTAAACCTGTTTTGACCCATTTTATCCCTTAACCCAAACACCCCTTTAAAGTTATGAAAACTAATTTTAGGCTAATCTAAGCTGATTAAAGGCAAGATTTATATGAACAGATATTAGAAGACTCAAAAGAAGGGCAGATAAGCACTTAAGAACAGGAAATAAGAACTTTTAAGCAAGATTGAAATTCAACAGTACAAAGCTATATAAAAGACATAATTATTAAAAACAATGAAATAAGATATAGAACAATGCAGGAAGCTTCAAATAACAAACTATGATATAAATAAGCTCAAGATAACAAGAAATAAGCACAATAAGCAAAATTTAAGCAATGCTACAGTAACTCAAAGCAAAAATTTAAAAGAAGGTGTACCTTTTCCCTTGCTCAAACAGGGAAAACAAAGATAGTCTACAAGCTCCAGCTTGTATAAAACAAGCTGGTAAGGGTCTATAAGCTCTTCCAAATCAGCTTATCATCCAAAATTTTCAGCTGAGGTATTTTTGGAGTGAGATTTTTTTTCCTGATTTCTTAATACTTTTAAATATCTAAGTAATTTTAGTTAAAACAGATTATAAAATGGCATAAATGAGAGCTTATGGTGAACTTATAAAAACATAAAGTGAGCTTAAAATATTGAAGACAGGATTTTAGAACAAAAACTTAGATTTCATTAAAACCAAAACAGATTACAATGCTTGTATTAAAAACTTAGAACTATGTTAACTAAAAAAACTACTTAACTCTAACTGCCACCAAGGGCTTACAAATGAGCTTATTTATAAGAAGACTAAGAAGTTTCTAGGTCTTCAAGTCTTGGCTTCTCTTTCTTGTGTTTCTTTGTAGAGAGAACTCAAGCCTTGTGCTTGTTGTGTGAGTGGAAGCTCAAATTGATCTCAGCCATCTATTTTAGCTTGTTGCCCAATCCTAATCATCACAGCCTTTAATTTTATAAGCCAATGGGCCTGTTTTGGATTGCCAGCATGGCTTTAACTCCATGTGGGTGTGGGGTAATGGAGGGTGATGGTTTTGGACTAATTGCTACAGTAAACGAGGCAAGGATGGTGACGGTTTGATTTTGGCGGGTAAATAGGGAAAGGATAAACAGTGTTATCTGTTTTAAATGGGGCAGGGGTGAAAGTTTGGGGGGTTGTCATAATTGGTCCTTCCCCTTGTATGTTGTTATTGCAAATTTCGTCCTTGTGGTGGTTAATGTTTAGCAATTTGGCAGGAATGGCCCTCAAATGTTATATAAGGTATTACACCACACGTCCTTGTGGTGTATATTTAAGGGTAATGGCAGAATTGGCCCTTGGGCTTTGTTTGTTTGGGCTTTTATTTGAAATGGGCTTATATAGTCTTCATTAAATATACTAATGGGCTTATCCGGCCCATTAAATGGGTTCGGGTGGGCCCATTAAGTATTCTTCGATACCGGCTCCGGTCTTGACTTTGACTTTTGTTGACTTTTTGGTCTTTGGCTTCGATTTGACTTGTCTTTTCCATGCTTTTCCATTCCGTGCTCGGTTTTGTCGTTTTTGGCTTGATTTTTCGTCCTTTTGTCGGATATCCGTTTCCTACACAAAATAAGTAAAAACATACAAATACAATGTATTTTTGGTACGTTTTTGGTCATTTTAGCTCGTTTTTAATGGTCAAAGGTATGTGTAATTAAGCACATACCAGTGCCTCTAATTCCTCCTGATAAGGCCTTTTAGGAAACGTGAATCCTATCTTATACTCCAATAGCACTTCATTCCTCATTAAAGATCTACTCGACACTCCATACTTTCTAACTCCTGTTCTAAAGTGGCGTCTATGTAGTCGGGACTTCCTTTTTTGGAAAAGGTTGGGTCGTTCCACTCTTCTTCTTTGTATTAGGCTAAATCCTTGATGGTTTTCCATGCTTCTTCCAGCCTTAATTTTCTAAGTCTCCCGCCTGCTTTATCATCAATGTCTATCTGGGTGGTGTAGTTCACATGATCATAAAAGATTTGAACTTGAAGCCATAGATCAAGACCATGATGAGGGACTTTTCAAAGTAAGTCTTTGAAACGATTCCACGCATCGTAGAGAGATTCACCTTGATGTTGTTGGAACATCAAGATATCATTTTGAAGTTTAGCAGTTCTTTCTGGTTGGAAAATCTGTGCGAGGAAACGAGTGGTGAGATCATTCCAAGTAGAGATGGATCCCGCGGGTAGACAATCAAGCCAATTGATAGCTTGGCCACAAAGAGTAAAGCCGAATAGACGCAAACGAGTGGTATTTCTTGTAGCACCATTAAGGTCAATGGAATCTACAATTTTGAGAAAGTCCTTAAGAAGTTGGATTGGGTCTTCGGACATAAGTCCATGGAATGCACATCCGTTTTGCACCAACCTGATGGTGTCGGATCACAAGGGGGACACCTTGGCTCCTTCGAGAAGCTCAATGGCGTTTTGGTAGCCCTCGTGGCTAGGTCGGGAGTAATCTCCTAAGGTACGGTGTCGGTTTAAATTTTTGTCTCCCGTGATGGTCAACGAAAGAGTAGGTTTGGTTACGAATAGAGGGAACAAAGAAGAGATAGACTAAAAGAAAGCTAATATGCGGGAATTAAATCTTACTTGAAAGGATTCAAGCAAGTAGAATTAAGCTAAACTATGATCAAAACCTAACTATTCCCCTGGCAGCGGCGCCAAAAACTTGATGCGGTCGTCGTTAGACTTCTACACGAAGTTTTACAACTCCCTAGGCAGTGTACCTAATCGTTGCAGTGTAGTATAGGCAAGGCTCGGGGGTTGTTATCGTTCTCTAGGGGAATAGCACTGTGAAGGCCGGATCGAATGTTCACTAAGGTCTAAGGGTTAAAGGAAGATTCTTTTTATATTTTTATATTTTATGAAAGCAAGTAAATCTCGGGTTTAAAGGTTGGCTTGTTTTAATCTAATTAATTACTAATTCTAATCTAATGGCAAGAATAATTATACAACAAAGCGTATTCACTTGGGATGCACTACTCCTTGCTAGCTATCTAATTCTACCTATTGCTTTGTCATACTTGAGATGTAATGTGTAAGTATTTCCTAGGTCATGAACGGATTACACGAACCCGCCGTCTATTTAATATTCGGTTAGGGCAACACACAAGTAAGGTAGTATGAAGACTATTACAAGGCCCCTAAGGGTATACTAAATGCATGTGAAATATCTTAAGAGTGGATTAACCATATTAGTAGGCAAGGTAGTATGAATACTGTTACCCGATAGTATCCTTTCTACACAATCATGTTTCCCAAGACAAATCAACAACGATACAGAAAAAAGCTGGTTTTCAAGAGCCTAACACGCACATCCATCAACAAGAAGCAATAAGAAACAAGAATTATAAACTATAATCAATTATACTCATTGAATCTGTTACAAACAACAAGATATAATCAATCAATGGCAAGGTTCATGCATACCTATATAAATACTAGATGAATTAGCTAAGCACACTCAAACAATAGAAATCATAATCAACAAAAGGAATTGAAGACATGATTTAAGATATAAGTGATAATCAAACCATTACAAGATGTTTATGGAATGAATTAAGTCTTCTAAGTTGCTGGAAAAACACCTACCCAAACCATTTAGTTGGCCTTAGGGTTTGAGGCTTGATAAAAACGAAGTTATGAGATTGTATTTATAGGCAAAACCCTAACCGACCTTCATGACGGCATCACAAATACCATGTGACGTTGTCACCGTGACATTTCTTGTGTAGTTGTTGATTTTCTCGTTCTAAACGCGTGAGCTGTTGAATCGTCAAAATCCGAGTTTGTATGAAGGAGTTATGATCAAAACAATATCAGGTACTTCACGCGCGCGTTAAATGGTATTCTTAATCTCGTGACACCGAATCTTCTAGAGTTCCTTTAGGTCGTCTATGTTCTGACGCCGTCGCCAAATCACTGAGGTCGTCATGGGTTGAATTATGACGGCGTCACGTGTATCTTGTAACGCCGTCTCCAGCCTTTGAGAACATAATCTTGAGAAATGTTGGTGTTGGTCCGTAGTCTTGTCCATTTCTTCTCCAAATGAGCCCAAGTCATGTATATTTCCTCTAAATGCCTTCCAAATGCAAAATACCTGAAAAGGAACGATTAAGTACCTATTTTGGGCATAAACACAAGATTTAGGGGGTTAAACGACCCCAAAAAAGTGTATAAAATGACACCTCATCACAAGATCATCATCTTGGTCAACCTCTTCTCCATTAAGACTCACATCCAATGAATCAATAATAACATTAGTCACTATGTTCCACCAAATATGTTCATTAACAGATTCAGGTTGCTCATTATGGATTCTTTCATTTGCAAACACATTATAGTCATTATCATCATGTTTTACCTTTTGCAATGGCTCAGTATCAAAGATGGGTCCAGAATTATCAGCAGCATCTAGAATAACCTCTTGAATCTTTGCCATGTACGGATAATGTGCTTCCGATTACTGATCTTCAAGTTCATCATCGGTGTCATCCTTCTAATCAGCTTGCTCTACATTCAACTAAAATCCATCTTTCTCTTGCTTACACAATAAAATCTTCTCCTTATGATAAGCTGCATCCTTTGCCCGTTTTGGTTTCTGACATTCCCTTGCTACATGCCCATATTCCTTGCAATTATAACACTGAATACCAGAATGTTGCACCACCTATGTACCTACATTCTCCCTAGCCCCAGCAACATTGACTGCCCTCTGATTATCATACCCAGTTCCTCTATTGAGTCTTGGAGTATTCAACTGTTTTGTTCTACTAGTGTTTGGATGAAGTTCTGAGGTTGTTGTTGGTAGGTTTATAGATTTTCTTGAATGCTAGAGAGATTAAAGCCATGAGTTTATCAATCTCCTTCTCCTTTGACATTTTATCATCTTCAGCAACCATAGCAGGTTCTTGATCATAAGTGGGTGGAGGAGAGTTGACAATTGCTTTCTTTTATTTATGGTAGCAGCTTGTTATGATCTGGTTGAGGAGTTTTGAGTGTAGTGAGTGGGATTAGATTGAGGATGGTAAACTGGTTGTTGTTGAGCAACAAGTGAAAATGGATTAGTAGTACGTGCTAGTCTTTCAGCTCTTATCTCATTAACTTTGTTATGGTGCTGCTTCAGAATGTCATATAGTTTGTGGTAGGAGATATTCTTCAACTATTGACTCTGCTTAACAAGTGTCACAAATATTTGCTATTCTGGTTGTAATTGAAGTAAGAACTGGACATTCACTTGATGATTGGTAACATCACACTGATTTCTAACAAGATCATTCATCATCTTGTAGAACCTTGAGTAATACGATTTAAGTGATTCACCATCTCGTGAGGTAAACTTTCTAAATTCCCAATACATATTGGTTTCAAGATCTTAGACATTGATTGACTCACCTTGTTTCAACCTTTTAAAAGCTTTCCACATCTCACATGCATTTGGATAAGCATCAACTGTGGAGTAGATATCATTATCTATCCCTGTGAGAATTATCTGAACAGCTTCAGCTTCAGCATCCAATTGTTTCCTTATGTCTTCTGGAATAGTCTTGTAAGTTTCCATGAATCCTTCTGTACATGTTTTTGAACTACCTTCAGCAACGGGATTGTTTTCTCAGTCCATTTAAATTTGTATGGTGGATTCTGAAGACAATAGTGGATGAGTTCTTGATTAGGTTTGGTGTCAATGTATCTTTTGATTCAGGATTTCCACTGAACATAATTACCAGGTGCTAACATTGATGGACGGTCTTTATAACCAGCTTCCATGATGACATTGTGAAGAGCATTTAGTGTTTGAGTTTGAATGGTGTTATTGGTATTTGAAATTTTGACGTTGTTATCAAGGATCGTGGATCTTAAGAAAATAAAGTTGTGCTGTGATTGATTTGTTTATTTGTTATGAATGTATTTCAATGAACTATTCAGCGACTATGGTGATAATCTGTCTATTTGGGTTGAAATTTTAGTAATCCACTTAGGTTTGAGTCAAAATTTTATAAGGAGAACTTACAAGTTTGGATACGAAACTGAAAGTCCAAATTACGAAACCACTTTTTTGTAAGTACAGTTACGAAACCGAAACCAAAACTGTTTTCCGAAACCGAAACCGCTGTGTTACCAAACCGAAACCTTTGTTACGAAACCAAAACCTCTGTTACGAAACCGAAACCTCTGATTTACGAAACCGAAACCTCTGATTTACGAAACCGAAACCTATAGTACAGTTTTTCGAAACCTCTTCCATAACCACGTAGTTCGTATACGTCAACTTAAATCACTCAAAAAACCACTTTTTTACGTGTTTGAATCCAATATTTTTATGAAGACTTGTTGTTTACACATCAAACTTTCATAAAAATGCAAACTTTATAAATCATGCACACTTGAAATGATTTTTAAATGAGGGTTTAAGGAAGCTTTCGTAACATTGAAATAAGCTAAAATATCATGAAAGCTCAAAGCTTTTCGATTAAAACTTATTCAAAACACACTTTTAAGGTATAAAAAATATAAACTTAACACTTTTAATCACAAACCTTTTTCCGAAAGCTTAATGTTTTACGAAACCTTGAGTTTTCGAACCAAAAAACATGATATTTAAACACAAAACACAACTAAATTCTCCCTTGGCGATTGATACCACATGTTATCCCAACTATCTAATCCTAACACAACATACTAACATACGAAACTAGAAATATAGAAAGAGAAAAGAGAGAGATACGAAAGATAAAGAGAAGGAAAGAAAGAGGTGGTATGATTACACAATGTGAGAAATGGTAACCAACACCCTTCACCACATGAGGTAAAGGGGTGTTTATACTTGCTATAGCCTTAGTGGTGTATGGGCTTTCTTACTTGGGCCGGGCTTGGCTTAAAGTGGGCTAAGAGCCTAAAACACGAACAATATTAGATTACAATCCAAGTCCGTTAAACCCGACTAGCCTATTACAAACTCAGACTAATAATGACTTAGGATAACCGAAAACATTCTTGTTTGACTTAATAAAATTAAGGCTAACATGTATGTTTTTATCCATTTTTGTCCGTTTAAACGTGTTCGTCTGTTTTATCCATTTTCATCCGTTTTATACATTTTGGTCGGTTTTTGTACGTATTTATCCATTTTTGTACATGTTCGTCCGTTTTTAACCATTTCATACGTTTTTCTCCGTATATATATGTTTTTGTACGTCTATATGCGTTTTACGTTTTATACATCTTTATACGTTTAAAACATTTTTGCACGTTTCTATACGATTTTATACGTTTTATCCATTTATATTTTTCTACATTTTCATACCTTTTATCCGTTTTTGTATGTTTATGTACGTATTTGAATATTTTATACGTTTTTATCCGTTTTTATTTGTTTTCGCCCGTTCTTTTCCATTTTCGCCCTTACAAAAAACGTATAAAAATGTACACTTGTTATCAATTAATGTAGAAAAAAAATGAAAATGTACAAAACGTAGAGAACTGTGTGAAAACGTGCATAAACGTGCGTAAACGTAAAAACAGACTAAAACATTCAAAAACATAGAAAAACGTGCGAAAACGTACAAGAACGTGGAAAAACGTGCGAAAAACGTATGAATCTTATAAAATGTACGAAAACATTCGAAAATGAACTAAAACAAATGAAAACGTTCAATAACGTAGAAAAACATGCAAAAACATATAAAACGTACGAAAACGTAAAAAAACATACAAATATATATATAACGGATAAAACGTATGAATCAAAAATTTGGACCATATGCCCGTTTGACCGAAGACCGTCTGACATGTGTCCATTTGGCCCGCACCTCTTTGACCCGAATTTCAAAAACTCCCCATTTGGTCCGTGACCGTTTGACCCGTTTCCCGAACCCGTCCGTTTTGCCACCTCTAGCAGACATGTTTGCTGAGTTAGACGAAGCTTATGACGAGGATTTTGTTTCCTATTTGGATGAACCAGTTATATTTTTAGTAGACAATGAGATAACTAAAGATGATGCCATTGAGAGTTCTTGTAGCAATGTTCCTAGTGGGAGACCAAGGAAGAGGAAAAGAGTTGAATTTGACAAGACTGCGTCGGGGTATGCTCCCACTAGAAATCCAAGGAAGAGGAAAAGATTAATCAAACATGAGAGGTATGCGACGGATTTTGTTGATGATGTAGAAGAATGAAATGTCAAACATGAGCACGAAAGGGCATCTTTATTTTGTTGTATTTTTTGTTCACTCGATTAAGTTATTTGTTGTATGACGATACTTGACTTTCCCGTATGTATGGTTTGACTTTATATAGACGAAGGTTTGTTATAGTTGATCAACTTTGTGTTGTATTCTGTTACAATTAGACTTGCATTAAACCAATAACTTATTAAGCAAAATATGAAGGGATGATGGCAACAAAATGTATCAAAGTTAACACAAACACATTCATAATCACATAATAGAACAAAACATAAATCACCATAACACAAAGTCATATATACCTAATATGTAATGTTTTGTTGACAATCATAAACATGCTAAATTTATGTCTTGTTGATAAAATACATTAGCGGAAACAATGAAAAACCAAATGTTAGTCTAAACATACCATTGTTGAACAAGTAGTTGATGAACCAACAACCCACAAATGCTAAAAATTAATGAACAACCGATACATATACCAAGAACTAATGAACAAACTGCAGCTACTTGAATTTATCTCTTCATGGGTTTCCAATGGCTCTTAATCCAAGTACAATCATATGGTTTCTATCAACTCTCATTGCTCCCACATTCACAACTCCACTAGCCCTTGATAAAACTTGATGTTGTTTACAACACCAACATCTTCTTGCACCTTTATCAGTCCACCCTCTTTAATCACAGTACTACTAAGCCTTTGTTGAACATGCCTTTTTTTGTTTACAACCCGAATATCTTCAATTATGATTGCCTTTCCATTATCAAAACCCCTCCTATACTTGGTTACCACAACCTTATTTTATGCCTTAATACTTCCTCATCCTTATTCACCTTTCCTTTTCCCTTATCAAGACACTTTAGTTTTTTTTGTTACTACATCCTTTGTTTTGATGTTTACACTTTTATGGATTTTTTTGCTATCAATAACCTCCCTTTTATGTCAAGTCTTAAAAGGAGTTGAACTAGAGCAACGCAACTAGCATCTTCTTTAACCCATCCTACAATCTCCCCATCAGTCCCTTCTAAGCCAATGGTTTTTAAATAATACTCAATTAACCTCTATTTCTTATGAGCAACAAACAAATCAATGGAACCATTCCTTTCAGCCATTTGAAACAATTTATGCACATCATTATCTATTTGAATTAACTTCAACCCATGTTCTAATAATTTCTTGGGTAAACAAAAAAACAGTTCCCATTTTTATTCCTCAATCTCAGCAAAAATATGATCTATACTAATGCTGAATATAACCCTATCACAAGTAAAGGCACACACACTTGTAACTGACCCTTGCACATACCGCATTGGATGAAACTCAAAAAAGCATTTTTTGTGTATTTTGAACACAACTTCATCCTGGATATCCATTACAACCTGCCACAATTGACATTCACAGGTAAATCCTTAAGATTGAATCTGATCAATACTGATAAGTTCAATAAAATATTAAATTGAAAATTATTACTGAAAACTACGGTATATACACTTAGGCAAACATAAATAAACCAAAAGCTTAGCCAAATCAGGAAAAACGACAACCAATTTCGTGTAGAGTACCTTACAAACTAGGGTTACAGTTAACTTTTGGAGAGGCGGTTTGGGATAGATGTGGTGGCGTGTTAGGTGATGTTTAATATGAGTGTGTATATCAAAAAAAGACTTCATTTGTTACAATGAAATTAGCCCAAAATATAACAGCCCAAATATGAACAGTACATAAAAAAAATTTCTATTAACATCAAATCATCATTAGAAAATAGGGATTAACTAAATCAATCATAACCATGCCCAAAATACGGCATTAATACCACACAACCAACTCTCAAACACCCCAAAAGTACTTAAGTACAACAAACACCCTAATACAGGCAACCAGGTACTTCCTCAGCTTCTTGACCATTTGCTCTTTCTCCCTTAACATCAACACATGGTCCTAAAGATCCTCCTCGAGCACATTCCTAGCCCTAAGTAGCCCGGGAAGCACATCCATAGCTCTCTCGCACATGGGTGGGTCAACCAACCCAACAAAGCCACAATCCGATACCTAATTCAAAGATAAAAACACATTCAGTCACAATGCATGTAAAATAAACAGTTTCTATATTCTATAATTACACATGTTAAATGAGGCTTACCTCCACCCGACAGCCATTGAACCTTCTTCTAAGGTTCCTATCGGTCCAAGATGTTTTTATTTTGGCTTCATTGTCACAACCACGTATCCGCTTTTTTTTCTTAAGAGTGTGTGTGTAAGAAATTTGATGGAAATATGTGTTTGATGTTGTTTATTTAAGTATTGTCTAGTATATTATATTGTTTCTTTGTTGCAAGTTTCGTCCCTAACTATTTTTTGGAAAGATAAATAGGAAAACATTTGTGTCATATTTTTTAAAAACTAAGCTTGAACTGTAGAAGAACGATATTGCCCTCACGTGCGAAGCACATGAGTCTAGCTAACGAATAAAATAACGAACGTTACTGACAGTGGCATGAAATGCAATGAAACAGTGTTCAGTATACCTTTTTGGTAAAAAAAGGAATAGAAGGGACTACGAAAATAAACTTTCATAGGGATAATTTTTGAAGTTTTGCCACAATTTAAATATATTGTATCTATAACAAATCAATTGCATGTATATGATTTACAAGGTTTAATTTTATCAATCAACTACCAACTTAACCATCCACAAAAGTAGTTGCCAAAACTTCATTGTTATCCACTAGAAGGGTACCCGCGCAATGCGGCGACGGGTACTCGGTGACTATTTTTGTAGCGAGCAAATGTTTTTCATTTTAAACCATCCTTATTTAGCATGTCCCAAATACTTTATAAAGTAGTAGAAATATGTTTTTTTTAAAGTAGAACGTCTAAATTATTAATAGTGTAAATGATTAGCAATTTTATTTTTTAAATTTTAGCATTAAATTAGTGGTTATAAGTTTAGTGAGTTTTTCTTATAAACAATTCTATTAAAATATATCAGTATTAAAGGGTGGTTATTATATGGTGTAATTGAGACTTAATTTTTCAGATTTTACGTTAGTTTTCTAATGTTCTTTTTATAGTAATGTTATCTGTTTTAAAATTAACTACAAAAAATAGCGACTGAGGTTTTAGTGACACAAAAAAAGAGTCACTAAATCTAACCTTTTAATGATATATTTTTAAAAAGTGTGAGTAAAAGCTTCAAATTTGAAGGTTTGATGACATTTCTTATGTACAAATTATGTCTTAAAAAGGCAAAAAAATGTATTCTTACATTTTTCTATTGTCATTTTAAATAGATTTTTACCCGCTGCACTTTTACATACATTTTTTAAGTGAAGGAGAAGCACATAAAAGTTTTAGTGACACATTTTTTATACTTTTGTTGATACTTTTATATTTTTACTGACACTTTTTTAACTTTTGGTGACACTTTTTTTAAAATGTCACTAAAAGACAATATTTTTGTAGTGATTTTAAAACATTCTTTTATAGTAAGTCTCAAATACTTTATAATGTAGTATAAATAATAACAGAAACTTAGAGTGCGCACAAAAGAAGAGATGAAATTAAAAGAGAGAAATGTTTAATCAAATGTATGTTGAGTCAATGTAACGTACACCAAAACGAAATTACACATGTACTTATTATAAAAGCAAACACCGGCTTAGCGGTTGGACATAATACATGGTCTCGACTTTAATATGCATAACTTTAATTGCATTAAATTACATGCATGAATCGAGCGTATATTGATACCCCTTTTCCTGTCTCTCTATCGATTGATCAGAAAGAGGATATGGAACGCAGGATTTCTAAAGAGGAGGTTAAAAGGGCTGTGTGGGATTGCGGTGTTGATAAGTCTCCGGGTCCGGATGGTTTTTCATTTAGCTTTTACCGTCATTTTTGGCCTGTGATTGAGAAGGACGTGTTCGAGGCTGTTGACTATTTCTTCATGTATGGTGAAATACCGAATGGATGTAACTCAAACTTTATTGCCTTGATTCCTAAAATCCTTGATGCCAACATGGTTAAGGATTTTCGTCCTATAAGTTTGATCGGGAGCTTATACAAGATTATTGCTAAAATCTTGGCGAACCGATTAGTTGGTGTGCTTGGTGATCTTGTCAATGAGGTTCAATCAGCTTTTGTGGCGGACAGACAAATCCTAGACGGTCCATTTATTCTTGATGAGGTTCTTCAATGGTGTCGTAGGAAGAAAAAACACGCTCTTATTTTCAAAGTTGATTTCGAGAAAGCTTTTGATTCGGTCCGCTGGGATTTCGTGGATGATGTGTTAAATAAATTTGGTTTCGGTGAAAGATGGAGGACTTGGATTCAAAGTTGTCTTAGATCATCCAGGGGGTCCATTCTTGTCAACGGTAGTCCTACGGAGGAATTTCAATTTTTTAGAGGTCTTAAACAAGGTGATCCTTTATCCCCTTTTTTATTCATTCTTATTATGGAGAGCTTGCATATTTCTTTTCAACGTGTGGTAGATGCGGGTTTGTTTACGGGGATCAAAATTAATTCCATGGTGAATTTGTCTCATTTGTTTTATGCGGATGATGCAATCTTTCTTGGCCAATGGAGTGAGCTCAATATCGATTCGTTAGTTCGAGTTTTGGATTGTTTTTTCCGGGCTTCTGGTCTTCGTATTAACATGTGTAAGAGTAAGATTATGGGTGTTAACGTTGAAGATGGGATGGTTAAAAACGCGGCTTCTAAACTTGGGTGTCTTGTCCTTAAGACTCCATTCACTTATTTGGGTACGAAAGTTGGGGGAAATATGTCAAGGAAGCAAGCTTGGAAAGAAGTGGTGGACAAGGTGTTATCTCGTCTTTCTAGATGGAAGATGAAACTCCTTTCAATCGGAGGCAGACTCACTCTTCTTAAGTCCGTGTTAGGATCTATGCCAATCTTCCATATGTCCATTTTTAAGGTTCCCTCGAGTATTCTTAAATCTCTTGAATCTATTCGTAGTCGGTTCTTTAATGGCCAGGATCCGAAGAGTAACAAAGCTTCTTGGGTAAAGTGGAACAAGGTCCTAACTCCGAAGGATAAAGGGGGTTTAGGGGTTTCAAGCTTGTTTGCCCTTAATAGAGGTCTCATGCTCAAGTGGGTTTGGCGGTTCTATTCTCAGAAATGTTCCTTATGGACTAAAGTGATTAAGGCTATTTATGGGGAGGACGGGAATTTGAACAAGGATGTTTCTGGTGGAGTTCGAACCTGCTGGACATCGATAGTTCACGAAGTAAGGGTGTTACAAGGTCGGGGTATTAATGTTGCAGATTACATCCGATTGAAGCTGGGGAATGGGGAGAACACGCGGTTCTGGCTCGACAATTGGTATGAAGGCGGTGTCATCAAAGAGCTGTTCCCACGTATGTTCGCTCTTGAGTTGAATAAGAATGCTACTGTTAGTTCGAAATTGAATGCGTCAAGTTTAGATAACTCATTTCGAAGAAAAGCGAGAAGTGGAATTGAAGAGATGCAACTTAACTCTTTGGCTGAGATTTCTCGGATGACTACTCTCGTGCCTTGCGAAGAAGTATGGCTATCCAACTTAACTTTTTAACCTCTTTATAGCCCATACTTCACAATTGTTCACTCAACAAAATTTGACGAAAAGAAGCCCTGCAAGAGATTCACGCTATACTTCCACGACATCCTCTTCAATGGCACCAATCTTGCTAACGCAACATCAGCGACGGCTGTGAACCGTACCCAACTCGGAAATTATAAACATGGGATGCTTGTTGTCTTTGATGATCCTATTACCAAACAAAGAGTTAAGTTGGCTATAAAGAAGTTAAAAAAATGAAAATCCAAAAACGTTAACGTAATAGATGGAGTACCACATGCTGATAAATAATGATAAAATTAAGTAAAGCTAAATATAGTAAAAATTAGGGGTGAGCATGGTTCGGTTTGGAAATATTCGGTTTTTGCTTTTTAGAAACTGTTCGGTTTCGGTTTTATGTAAGTTTGGTTTTACGGTTTTTGGTTTATTTTCGGTTTGGTTTATCGGGTTTTTTGGTTTCTACTTTGTTTATCGCGGTTTTATTTTTCAATGGTCGAATTTCTAATGCAACATATAATGTCTTTTTCAAGTCTTTGAATCAAGAAACACAAAATAATGATAATAAGAAACTAATGATGATAAGGAAAAAATATATAAAAGAATCGTTTATGAGTCGTAAATTGACACAATAATAATGACAACAAAAAATAAACAACCACAAAAAGTTTTAGATGATGTTTATGTTTTATAAATGACACATTTAAGAAGCAATTGAAACACGAGTTTTTAAGATTATATGTAGTTTGTCCGTTCGGTTTTTTTCGGTTTATGTTTTTGCTAAAACCAAACCGAACCATAAACTTCGGTTTCTAAAAATTACAGAAACCGAACCATCAGTTTTTCAGTCGGTTTCGGTTTTTTCGATTTCGGTTTCTCGGTTTTTTTCGGTTTAGGTTCGGTTTTTCGGTTTTCTGCACACCCCTAGTAAAAATTGATACACATATAATTCTAGGTTATAGACGTGTGAATATCACAGGTGTTTAAAAGAGAGATTTTACAACGTAAAAATACACGAACTTAGCTTGTTAACACGGTTTTAAAAATGATCCGACAGGTTATGGGTAAATTGAGAGCAGGGGCGGATCTACTTTAAACACAGAGTAAAGTATCAATAGTGTAAAAAAATCTGAATTTTTTTGAAAATAACCACAAATTACACTAAATATTTATGAGTGCACACCCTCTAAAATACAAGAAAAATGTGAGTGCATACCTTAATCTAAGTTGTCATTGTTGAAAAGAAAATGAAAAGAAAAGTAAAGAAGAAAGTTGCTGGTGATTTAGTTTAGCAACGATGATAGAGGAGGAGGGTAATAAGACATTTAGGTCAAAAGGTCAAACTTTATGTGTTTACTGGCCTTGTTGTAGTCTTTTTTTAAAGTAAACGAGTCATGCAGACTCGTGCGTTGCACACGGCTTGTGTCAATTTTTTTTTGCATTGTGTGCGTATAATGGTCGCTTATATCGTGATTTTGTCGAATGTTGATTCCTTTGTTGGATGAGTTATTACCCATACAATTGTAGTGGGATATTTGAGTTTGACGTGAACGTTTGATCCCTGTATAAAGCTGTCTTTATGATAAATTGATCTTTCCAAAATTTTCATAATAAAATACAAAAATATTTATCAACGACAAATAAAATTTTAATTGTCGACGCTTATTCACGGAAACTCGAAAAATAATTATTACGACATCGGATACGCGATCGTCGTACGCGTCGTAAAACTCGGGTTGTTACATGTTATCCTAATACCAAGCTAAATGGCTTGCCATGTTTACTGTGTGAATATCCAACTGGACTTGTATTTTGTTCGCCAAATAATTTAGTGCCTTTTTTCAAGTGTTTGCGCCCTTATGTACCTAGTTAGAGACACTTTTATTTCATTTCTTTGTACTCTTTATTCGAAATGTGTAGGCCAAGTGATGCTTTTGCATCTCTTTCTTCCATTCTAACTCTAGATATTAATAGTCAACATACCTTAAATACGAACCGATCATCTATCAATTGTAAATTGTTCACATTTCGTTTGTTGAGCTTTTGTATTATGCATTTGCCTTGCTTTCTTACTGTGTTGTTCAGCTTCATGCCTTCATCTTACATTTACTGTCACGCATTCTGACTCTATCTTCCTTTAAGGTTGATTGTGTCAATTGCTTGGGTTGCACACGACGTGATGTATTTGTTGATTGACTCTCCACTTTCTCTGTTCTCAAATGAAGTTTTCATAAAGTTGGATGATATTTGGGTAATTTTCTCTTATCTATATTCTTCTTCAGTTATATGCATTATACTCTAAATGCAGACACAGACAAAATTGTGTATGCAAAATTAACACATGTGTGCTTCATTGACTTAAGTTCTGCATCACCAGGTCTTCTATCCACTGCAGCCTTTGCATATGGTTTAGTTATCTAGTTTCAGGTGCAAAAGAGTTGCTAATGAAACGGGTCTGGATTATTTCTACTTTAAACAGCAAAAACACATCCAAATATAAGCCTTTCTATGAAAAAAACTCATGAATATAAATTTCAAACCCTTGCAAAGTATATATGAAGTCGCCTAGCCGACAAATAAAGTAGCAAGTTAAACTCTCGGCTCCTTAGTTAGAAATATATATAGGTGCTCAAGGCAGAATTAACTTTGTCGAGCAGTTCTAAGCTTGTTGTTCGCGTAATAAGACAAAATCAGTATGAAGAGTTTCCGCCATTGCACTACCCCGCTATCATTGCTCTCGTCTAGACACAAACGCTCCGCTATATAATCTGTCCCCCCCAACCCCCCCCCCCACCCCCCAACCCCCCCCCCCCCCCCCCCCCCCCGTCTCCGACTACGCGCCACAACCTGTAGAACTTCCACCGAAAGAACATTTAATCACATTGCTTGTGTCGTTTGATCTGTTATACATACGGAGGAAGGAAACGTTTTAACATATGCTAGCACAAAGTAAGAAAAGAACATTAAAATGCTTGTGTGTTTGATCAGCTTCTACATACGGAAACGTTTTTATTCTGAATACACTTGTGAGCTTTAAAAAATAATATTAAAATGCTTGTGTGTTTTAGCAGCTTCTACATACGGAAACGTTTTTATTCAGAATATGCTTGTGTGTTTTAAAAGTACATTCTTTCCTGTAATTACACCATCAGAAGCAAACATGGCTCATCTTCACTCGTATTGGTTTTCTGAATAGCAACAAACAACAGATGTCGAGCACTTAGAATTTGAAATAAAAGCACATATACCAAAAGTTGCAATCAAAATGAAGCAATGGAAATAACTGAAAATCATTCATTTAACATATAAAACGCCAAAGAGACATATTATCATATATTTAATTATCATGTTTTCAATAACTTAGACTCGCTGAAGAAAGCTGTGATTTTCCCTCAACATCTGGTGGCAGAAGTTTATAGAATTGTTGATTATTTTATACTATTTCTAATCATGCTCCCTATTCCACACACCATAAGCATGGCTAATTTAAAAAAGTAGTTTATAATTTATATTTACCTGCTCAAGTAAGGCATCTCGATTTAAAAAAACTCAGTTTACTGAACCGATTGACAATAACCTTACTGAAATTAACAATAATAATGATCACATTGTTCAAAGGATTTTCATGCAGAACACATTTGTTTATAGCTTGTTATATCAACATTTGTGAAGGGTTACATAGCACTAATGGTCCTATGGTTATATGACAGGAAAGATATACATGTAAATAGGTAATGTATTCATCTACGGTGTGTAGTTGTATAATTTCAAAAACTATCTCAATCAAAAGGGGGCCTCAAGAGATTCATACCATACATCTGCGCTACCATTAGATGCATATCCAATGACCTAGTTGCAAAACCATCATCTTGAAACTCCAAGTCCAACTACTTATATTCTCGATAAGATAGTCTACCCCGGATACATTAAAACATGGATTTAAAGCGGCTGAACAAGTAATTATCGGTGCATGTTTTCAAAAATTAATTCCTATGTTTTTTCTTTCATTGGTTTTTAACATACATGACAAACACCCCCCTTCAGTTCTAAATCTGATATTGTGCAACTAATGAAAAAAATCTGTTGAAGTCATTGGAGTTGTTGGGTTGTAAACCCCCGGACAATATTACCGTAGCATTTTGAAAACACTTCAAGTATTGGGTTTACGTTTCATCATAACCCAATATTCCACCGGAAATTTTTTAAACCTTCTACCATTCTTATTGACCAAAATGTCATGAAAATACGCCAACGTGGTTTTCTGTTTCAAACCACTTTCGAACATTTCAAAAGTGGAGTTCCAGGGGGAAGCAGCTCGTTCAACATTCTAGCAGCTCGTTCAACATTCTAGCAGCAAACTCAAGCATCACCACCACACCAACCTACAAACAAAAAGAATCTGGTTATAAAACTCAACTTATGCATTTTGATTTTCAACCTTTAAGAGATTATCCAACCTACTAACCTGATCTACAGAATGAAATAGAAAGGTTACAATCAGTATGTGGTCCAAGCTAACCTGATATCACAATTATAAAAAGCCCTAAAATACCTTTCTCTTAGACATTTCATCAAACATGTTCCATTCGACATTTAAATCATATTCCTGTTCCATTCGACATACAAATTATCAAATCTACATAAAGCATATGTAATCAAAATTAATTAAAACAAAACATATTAAAAATTTCGAGTGAAACCTAAGCTGAGGGGTTGTTCAAAATTTAATTAGTGTTTACCTTCAGTCATAAGTCTACATTGAATGGCTTAAAACTGCATCCCTCTTCACCTTCTTTGGGTTAATAGTAACTGCAGAAGTAAAGCACTCATGATTTTGAGTTTTGGTATATTGCATTAAGTGTGGAAAAACTGAATCAAAGGAGTGAGGAAGAAGAAGAGACTCGGTATTAAAGATGTAGAGAAGAGGGTTGTGTCTTGATGCATTAGGGTTTTGTACATGGGGTTATCTGGGTGAGACAAAGCTTTTCATGGTTCTGCCTAGAGATGGGCAAAAAAATCGGTTCCCAAACCGGGTTCCGGGTCGAAACCGGAAACCGAACCGGTCAACCCCGGTTTTGACCAAACCGGTTCCGGTTTTTGCACAAACGGCGTTGGAATCCGTTCGGCTTTCCACCGAAAATGACCGGGTTTGGACAAGAGTTTTCAAACCGGTTTCAAAAACCGGTTTGGACCCGACCCGATTTTGTGAGGATAATTGAGGACCCGGGAAATCACCCTTTTTCTGATTTTCTTATCCTTTCTATCTTTATCTTGAGACAATGGAGGACCCTGGATCACCTCTTTTCTTATTTTATTATTCCTAGCTATGTTTATCTTGTGCTATAAATAAGTGTGTTATATTACATTGTAAATCACAACTTACATTACATACAATCCTTCTTAAGCAAATTCAAAAACCTATCCACCTCAATGGCAAGTGAATCCGCCTCAACTACCACCGGTGCTGGTTCAACAAGTGCACTGGCAATTCGTGAAATCATACCAACCAATCGAACCCCCGAAGTTTGGAAAGACTTCAACATGTGCTTTTTGACTAACGGTATTAGCACTATGCACGTACTTGCATTTAATTTTTCTTCTCGGAGGGTTCCAACACGACGTTGAAGAATCATATAACTCATCCGCATTGTGAAGTATTAAAGGCGCAGCAGAATCAGAATCCAGAAGCGGGGCAAACGTCGATGGGGCGAGATGGGCAAATTTTCATGTACAATCCGGATTATCTTCGTGAACAATTCGCGAGTTTGGTGATTCAAAGAGGGTTACCATTCAACCACTTTGACCACGAGCAGACAACGAGGGGTAGGTTCAGAACACTCTGCAACCAAGATACACTCATGTAAGTCGTTCTACTCTCAAACGTGATGCAATGAAATTATGGGTAGCGGCTAAACAAGCAACAATTGATGGTTTTGCTAACTTAAATACTAGGGTCAACCTAACAACGGATGTATGGTCCGCTCCTCATAATTTGCCCGGTTCTTACATGTGTGTTACCGCACATTGGATTAAACCTAGTACTTGGCAAATGATGAAGCGGGTCATTTCATTCGAAGAATTTCCGTCTCCTCACACGGGTACAAACTTGAAGTATATGTTGGAAAAAGTCTTTGTCATTTATGGTTTGCAAGAAAAAATTATGTCAATTACTTTGGATAATGCTAGCAACAAACTAAGCGCAGGGAAAAATAATATTAAAATAACAACCACCAAAGTCTGTTATTTTTTAATATTCTTTTAATTTTACACATCATTAACTTTGTTGTGCAATTTGTTTAAAGGTCCCATACAAACACCAATCCTTAAATCAACCCATCACCCTAATAAAACCACATTATCACCCATCACTACAAATCTTCCAATACTTTCATCTACACCCCCATAACAAACCCCACAAAAAACACACCAAACCCCCCCCCCCAAAACCCCCCCCCCCAAAACCCCAAAAAAAAAAAAAAAAAAAAACCCACCCCCCCCCCCCCCCCCCCCCCAGAAGATATATCCTAGAGATAATCCATCACATCCAAACAACCCCTTTCACTTCTAAATACAATAAAACTTAATTCCACCCACCCACAATATATATATATATATAGAGAGAGTAACATCTTCAACCTCCCCCTCCCCTCCTCCAACTTCCCACCCACCCTACACTAGAGCATCGAGCGCGCCCATACCTTACCCATAAAAATCATATCAACAGAGAGATATACCCATATCCCCCCCACCCCCCTTCTCTCATAGACGCGACTATAGAGAGTAAATTTAATCATAATATCCTACAACAACCCCATCATCTCTAGTGTATAATGTTGTATGTGTGTTTCCCGTTGATGTGTTTCTAATACCCAATCCAAAAAATACCTTGTGTCCAAGGAAGACGATTAAGATCACAGCTGTATGCGCAATCCACTTTACTGAATCCAATATGCTGCACTGTAACGAGCGCTTCTGACAAGTCGATGTAACAACCACGTTAGCGACGCTGTATAATTGTTTTGCGCTAGATGAAGTACTAGTTCTTGGAGTCAATAGTATGATGAATTGTCGTAGAATGAGACGTTTGTAGAAATAAAAGATCGATACTAGAGGCAAAGATTGCGGAAGTTCTGATTAAAACCAGAGATGCCTAACAGCCCTCTATATCCACCTACATATCTAACTGCGCAAAGCTTTGTGTTACTCCTAAGATCACTCGCGAGATATCTGGATAATGCATGCTGATGAAGATAGTCTGAGGCGGGTGTGTTTCGATGATCGCACAACTTTAAACTATCTTACTTAGGGATGTCATGTCAAGACACGATTTCGCTGTCTAACTAGAGAGTTAGCACTTCTCTCAGCCGTTGCAATATTGATGTCGCAAGATAACAGAGTACGAGCGCATGTTAAATGGAGTGTTATGTAGGCCTCAAGTACGCACGAACCGCGCCCTCCGCTCGTCTCTGAAGTTCCCTAAATAGTATGTTAGTAATTTGCATATTAACTAAATATAACAATCAACAGATGTTGTATTTTTATTTGTATTCTAAATAGTTATTGACGGGTGTTCTAGCATGTCGTGTAATGATCTAGGCTATACTGTACCTCCCTACCCCAAGTTGCTTTGTCTTGATTTATGTTGTTTATCAATAATATAGACCTATATGATACACTATGTTACCACTTATAACGTATCCGAAGTGTTTAGAATTAAGCCACTCGGGACTCAGTGAAGGTGGTATTATACTTAACCCCCGCGGTGATCATGTCCCCCGCAGACCCCGGGGGTTGTGGGAAGGCTTCAACTTGGGGTTGGGATGCTCCACATAAAAATATGGAAAAGCTCCCAAAAAAAAAAAAAAGATGTAGCACACCGGAGACAACGGGGGGCTACCAATAGGACAAACCGGGTCACGACGGCGGGCGCAGCCCCGGGGCCGGCCCCCCGCACCGGGGCGGGGGGGCCGGCCCGCCCGGTCCCCCGGGTCACTCGGGTACAAACTTGAAGTATATGTTGGAAAAAGTCTTTGTCATGTATGGTTTGAAAGAAAAAATTATGTCAATTACTTTGGACAATGCTAGCAATAACACAAGCGCCATGGATAAACTAAAATTAAAATACAACCCACCAATGGGGGGTAGGTTTTATCACAGTCGTTGTGTTGCACACATCATTAACTTGGTTGTGCAAGCTGGTTTAAAGGTCCCCATAATTAATCAAATGAAAGAGTCTTTCAAACAAATGTTAAAAGATGTTTTCAAATCTGGTGATAAAATCCGAAAACGCTATATTAAAGTCTGTAAGGATGCAGAAAAACCTTGTTATTCACCAAATTGGGACGTTGATACACGATGGAACTCCACTTTTGAAATGTTCGAAAGTGGTTTGAAACAGAAAATGACGTTGGTGTATTTTCATGAATATTTGGTCACTAAGAATGGTAGAAGGTTTAAAAAATTTCCGGATGAATATTGGGTTCTTATTGAATCGTTAAACCCATTACTTGAAGTGTTTCAAAATGCTACGGTTATTTTGTCGGGGGTTTACTACCCAACATCTCCATTGGTACTTCAACAGATTTTTTTCATAAGTTGCAAATTATCTGATTTAGAACTTGAGGGGGGGTGTTGTCATGTATGGTTCAACCAATGAAGAAAAAACTTAAGAAGTATTTTGAAAACATCCCATCGATAATTACTTGTGCAGCCGCTTTAAATCCCTGTTTTAATGTATCCGGGGTAGACTATCTTATTGAGAATATAAGTAGGGACTTGGAGTTTGAAGATGATGGTTTTGCAACTAGGTCATTGGATTGGTTTCACGAATCTTTCCAAGGTTTGTATAATATGTATTATTCAAAATATGGTACTAACCAGACTCAATCAACAAGTGGTGGGGGTTCTTCATCGGGGGTGAGTCGTGATCCTTATGCTCGTTTGCTACACGGTTTAACCCAACATAAAAAAAAGAAGTCAAGGGGTGATCCTACAATGTCCTCCGAGTATGAGCAATATCTCAAAACAGATTTTGTCTCAGGACTTCAGCCCAAGGACTTTGCATCTTATGATGTATTGGGGTTTTGGAAATCAAAGGAAAATCAGTTTCCTGTTCTATCCCGCATGGCCATGGATATATTAAGTGTCCAAGCTTCTTCGGTAGCATCTGAATCAGCATTTTCAACAAGTGGTAGGTTGTTGACAATCCGAAGAACAAGACTAACTCCGGAGTCTTTAGAGATGTGCATGTGCTTGAAGGATCACTTAGACGCTCAGGAGCGTAAACAAAACACCTCTCCTCTTGAACTACCCTTAGACGTTGAAGAAGGTGTCTTTAATGACGAGGTGCAACAAAATGAAGCCACTCAACTTACCGATCAAGAAATTGCGTTAGATGCTAGTAGCGATGGCTCTTTGTCTTCAGGAGAACGACGTCGTGATTATATGATGAGCAGCGGAGCCGAAGATGACCAAACCGGAGAGGGAGGGTCTATGTCACATGGTTACACTTACTACTAGTATTGTGTTGTATTTCCTAATCTTTTGTTGTATTTCCTTTATGTATTTCCTTTATGTTGTATTTCGTTTATGTAATATTATGGTTTGTATTCAATAAAAGTTGAAGGTTAATCAGTTTATAGTATAACAACACCAAAAATTAAAAAAAAAAAAAAAAAACCCGGTCAAACCGGTTTTAGTGGTTAACCGGAACCGAACCGGTTCCAAACCGGCAAACCGGTTTCGGCTCAACCCGGTAACAAACCGGTTCCAAACCGGTTCAGGGTTTGGGCAAACCGGTTTCGGCTCCGTGTTAACCGAAACTGGTTCCTGTTTGACTCAAACCGAACCGATCTGGTTAACCGATTTGCGCACGACTAGTTCTGCCCATTAAATTTAAGGGCCGAATCTTTTAGTATAATAGATTTGGGTCAACCCATTTTCCTTACTTTAATTTACACATTGGACGTGTTAGATACTTTTTGTTTCAAAGAGTTTGTGTTTATTTTGGGTTTTATGGTTATTTAAAAATTACGTAGTTCATTTGTATTTTACGTATCAAGATTTTTTAGAAATAACTTTTACTCACGTCTTTTTCTAATTAATATCTATTCTTTTACATGTGTAGTAAATTGTTATGAAAATACATTTAGATGAGTTGAGATCAACATAAACCCAAAATTTAGCATAGACTCAACCCAATAAACCAATTCTAGCCACTTATTTTTTTCATCAAAATAATAAAAACTCATTTTTCAGCTCTTTTTTAAAAATAAAATATCTTGCAAACGGTAAATCGTCAAATGACAAAAAATACACCATCGCGACGAGTATTTTTTTATCTTTCAGTAGACATCCACTTCGATATACTTTCGAAGAACTTTTTTTCGATTTTTTTTCAGTCACGTCTGAAAAAATCACATGTGATTTGTGATACAAATCACATGTGATTTCATAAAATCACATCTGGTTTCATAAAATCACATGTGATTTGTGATACAAATCATATGTGATTTTTTCTAGACGTGTCTAAAAAAAATTCGAAAAAAAATTCGTCGAAAATATATAGAAGTGCCCCTCTATAGAAAGATGATTTAATTTTCGTCGTGATGGTATGTTTTGTTTTGCGTAACGATTAACGTTTTGTGAGATATTTAATTTTTAAAAAAGAGGTGGAAAGTGAGTTTTTATTATTTTGATTAAAAAATGAATAGCTATGATTGGTTCATTTGGTCTATGCTAAATTTTGGGTCTATGTTGAACTTTTGCCTGAGAATATGTCTTTACATGACTAGCATGGTACCCGCGCAATGCGGCGGTGGGTACCATGTGACTATATTTTATGACGAACAAATATTATTCAGTTAAACGTTAAAAATTGTACAAATAATTACGAACTCGCAAAGAAGCAGGATAACTAGGTTTTTTCAGGCGCGAAGCTTATTAAAAACCTATATTTTCTTTAGGGAATATACGTCAGAATGCTAAACCAGCCTTCAACTCTCCTTATAGTTGTTTTAGTGGAAGAGCGGTACGTCCCCATGAGTCATAGCAGGTCCATTTTTAATTCATGAAAAACAGAGTTTCAATAAGTTTAACGCTTATTAATTTTATTCAAAAAAAATAGTTTTTCCACGTTAACCAATGATAGGCCACTATGAGCATGCATAAAGCTGCTTGTAAAATTAATAGACTTCATAATTATCATCTTTTTGGTTCCATATGGCAAATTTTAATTAGGAGTAAAACATTTAGACATTAAATAATCATGCATACCAAGAATCATGAAATACAAAAGATGACATTAAAGTCTAACAAGTAAACATGTAAAATCAAAGAGTTCACATTTCGCGAGTCTTCCCAAATGAGAACCATAAGAACCCTCACTAGGTTTTCTGCTAAAGTGCCAAGATGCGCCTCAATCACCACATAAATATTGTGAATGAGTGTGTCTTAAAGCTGAATAGACAATAATTTTAATAAAAAGGCATCCATATCAAGGCTAAAATAACAAATTTAAAAAAATTTTATAATTTTTTTTTTATTTTTTCCTTTAACCTATATTACTTTTAATGAGTATTCAAGATCGATATCTTACATATTTATATTCATCTTATGGCAAGAAATCAAAATATTATTTGCATAATTTTCTAAGTAAAACATTAAATAAAAATATCACACGCTACAGATCATGTATATGTTTTAGTAATAGTCATGTTTACTAAGGCGTATAAGATAAAACATAACAACGAGAACCCATAAAGCTAAAACGAGTTGACTCGTGATGCCACTGTTGGGATTTAATAATCTAGGTAACCATTAGCTTACGAGTACGCAGCGGATGGATCTAGTAATAGCATATGGTTAACACGTACATGAAAAGTAAATAGAAAGCGTACCTCTCAGCAATTGATCTTGAAAACAAATAAGTGATTAAAACAATCACCTCTACGGTTGCTCACCAAATGAAACACGTCAAACAAATACGATACGATGCTAGTCGTTGCTTCACCTAATCAAACAACTAAGTTTTAACCGATTCCAAAACCAAAAAGATGAGTATGAAAAACACAATATACGGAAGGAAAGAGATAGAGCATATTTATACTACACATGTATCGTAAAGGTATACTTGCATGTAACTAATATATATGTTGATTTCTATTTTGTCGCCACCAGGGAGAGAAACAAATTAACATATATTAATGAAAAAGGTAAATTTGCTTTTGCTTTTGTTTTTTTTATCGATGCAAAGAGAAAAAACGAAAACTATTCAGTGATTTTAGGTGGTTGTATTTTGTGCGATGGGATTAAGTCAGTCTATATGAGGGATAGGGTTGGGTGTTTATATAGGCACCAAACCCTAGTTCTAGATAAACTAGAATACCCTTAATTCCTTATCACAATACAACTATAATCTCTTATCTTAAAAATTGATCCCAAAACCCCCTTCTAAAAGCTATATGGGTTGGTCAACAAGTGACACCCACAAGGTTCGGGTTTTGTCAATTTTAGTCCCTTCGGTTTATATTTAAATAGTCGTTAAGTTAGTTATAAAATAATAACGGTAACTAACGGTTCTTTAAATTATTATCGTGAAGTATATTATATAATTAATAAATATATAACAAGTATATATATTAATTACATAATTAATGTACTCTTCGTGTCTTAATGTGTGTGCCCCCAATAGGCTCACATATTCGTAACGTATACGTGCTAGCCGACTACCATAACCCAACATTTAGTTCCAGCACCACAAGGATACGTGACACCGTTTTCATGGCCTAATAGTCAAGATTATGTTCCTTATGCTACACCTTATAAGGCTTTAACGGTTTAAAAGCTAAATAAAATTGGATTTAATATGAAGATAACGTGTTTAGGTTCCCAGGTGGTGGTATTCAGTTTTCTGAAGGGGCTGATACATATATTGATCAATTTGCTTCTGTTATATCGATCAACAATGGGACTAGGCAGACTGTAAATAGACACCGGTGCTATGGGGAATCTGACACGGGTTATGGTTTATGAATGTTCTCCTGAACTTTGCTGAGAACAACAATCACAGAGTATATATACGAACGTGACTAATATGCATCTATCATGACTCATACGCAATGTTGCAAAAATCGCGAGTCGCTAGCCGGGTGGTCGACCACCTTGTAGCCTGTAATCGGTCTAGGCGTGATTAATCGGCGATTAATCGGTTTTGCAAATTTTATATATAAATTTCAAAGTTACTTGTATGAGATGGATATGACACTTTAAATACACTAATAAAAGTTTAACAGTTAACCATTGTTCAAAATACAGACATAGCTAGTTAATAGTTAACCATTGTTCAAAATACAGACATAGCTAATAAAGGTTAACACTTAACAATTTAACTACTTAGAAAGTTTAAACATAAACTAATAAACATTACTTCAGTTACTTCAAACACAAATACTAGATTGATGCTCCATCTGTTAGTCAATGTAATTTATGATTGTCAAAGTTTCTAGTCAAAGTAATTTATTATAGTCAAAGTTATTAGTCAAGTCATTTATGTTAGTCAAATTCATTTAGTATGGATTCTAGAATACTCCATATACTCCTATATATTGTATCATTGTTATGAGAAATGCAAGACACAAATTATATCTCTAAACCTTTTCTTACATTAACACGCTACAACAACGATCCATAAAAACCCTAACTACATCACATCGAAACCCTTTTTTTTCTGTTTCGCCGCTTTCTCTTGTGTGCTATGTCACACGGTTATTGTCCAAGTCATGCTAAAGGTCACGGTGTGGTGTAAATCATGCTAAGTCTGTATTTAAATACGTGCTTAGGTCACGTTTATTTTATTTTATTTTATTTGGTTTGACATAACCCTACCACTCACGCACCTATTTATTGTAATCATGATGGGTCTCGTTCATAATAATACTTTGAATAAATTGCTATCAAAGTTGTTACAACATTTGGACAATTTAAATGTTTTTGGTTCCTCTACTTCACATGGTTCGACTTCTCATGGTCCATCAGGAGGCCCTGTTGCTTATCACTCTGGCCCATATGGTTATTATGCACCATCTTTAGCCCAACCGATTGGGGCACCTCTTGGATTTTCATACCAGCCCACTCAGCCCGATTCATCAGGCCACATGGATACCTCGGGTCAAGCTACTGTGTTGCCATATGCTTTCACCACGGGTACCCTTCATGACCCCGCTTCTGGCGCTTGGAATTTTGATACAGGTGCGAGCTCTCATCTCAATAATTCAGTTAATAGTCTTAGTGAAATTTTTAATACGTGTATGTATCCGTCTGTCTCGGTTGGTGACGGTCATTCTATACCCGTCACTAATATGGGCCATAGTATTTTGCCAACTCTAAAAAAATACGTAAAAATAACACTAGAAGAAAGAAAAAAGAATACCTAAAAAAAAAAAATTACAAAAAAAACAAAAGAGAAAAGAAAGCAAAAAAAACCTCTAGAAAAAAATAAAAGAACTAACAAAAAAAAAAAAATGTCTAGCGAAACAAAAAGATCTAAAAAAAAAAATGAAAAACATCTAAACTAAAGAAACTCTGAAAAAAAAAAAAAAAAAGAAACCTAAAAAAAAAAAAAACAATACAAAAACTAAAAAAAAAATCTAAAAAAAAAAACTAATAAAAAGAAATAAACAGAAAAAATTAAAACTAAAAGTATCAAAAAATAAAAACACAAAAGGAATAAAAAATAAAACTCAAAAAAAAGAACAAAAAAAAACATAAAAAACATACAAGAAAAACACCGCAAAACCCCGTCTCACCCGCCGCCCCCCCCCCCCACCCCAGCCTCCCCCCCCCATACTCACCCCCCCCAACCCCTCCCCCCAAACCCCCACCCCCCACCACCCCACCCCCCCACGCCCCGTCCTCCCGCACCCCCCCCCCCTCCCCCCCCCCCCCACCCCGCCCTTCACACCCGCCCATCACCTCCCCGCCCACCCCACTTCTCCCCCCCCCCTCACCCCACTGCTCACTTCCCCTTCCCTCCTGATACTACACCGCCCACCTCAAGACCCGCCTATCCTCTTTGTACGTGACACTCCATGATCCCCAATCGAATATCGATGCGAATTTGTTTATTTTCATTTCCGGATTTTCCTGCCGCGTCGTGTCCTTCGTCGCAGGCGACCAGCACTCGGGATCTATAACCCATTCATACTCCATCACTTATCCCTCATAGCATTCCTATGTTAGCGACAACACACGTCAACAACATCTTGGGACCCCCAGGGGTGAAGAGTTGCGTCGTCTTGTTATTTTTCTAACTATTATTTCGTGTACTAAAGAGAAGCCACCCGTACTTTATCAAGCATTTCAGCTAGGCAAACATGGTGAGGCTACCTTTTTGTTTCGCTTCGGTACTGTGATTAGTTCTTGTTTTGACATTATTCACTCGGATGTGTGGACTTCACCCATTCCGAGTCTTTCAGGTTTTAAATATTATGTCTTGTTTTTAGATCATTATTCTCAGTTTGTTTGGGTTTATCCTTTGGTTAATAAATCTGATGTTATGTCCAAATTTGTGTTATTTCGTAATTATGTTCGCACTCAATTTAAGTGTGAAATCAAGTCATTCCAATGTGATCATGGTGGTGAATTCGATAACCGTCGCCTACACACCCTTTTTGCCCAAAATGGAATTCAGTTCCGCTTTTCGTGTCCCCAAACCTCTCAACAGAATGGGAAGTCTGAACGAATGGTTCGTACAATTAATAATCTCATTCGCACCCTCCTTTTTCAAGCAAACCTTCCACCAACTTTTTGGGTCGAAGCTCTTAATATGGCCATACAATTACTAAATATCTTGCCTTCAACTGCTATTGCTAATGACATTCCCTACACCCGTTTATATGGCAAAGATCCCAACTACACCCTTTTACGCATTTTTGGGTGTTTATGTTACCCTCACCTTTATCCATCTCACAAACTTGCACCACGTGCAACACCCTCTATTTTTTTGGGATTTGCCTCTTCTCATAGAGGGTATCGTTGCCTTGACCTACACACCAACAAAATAATTATTTCACGTCATGTCACTTTTGATGAAACCGTGTTTCCCTATGGCTCCACCACACCCAAAACCACTTCTGCTTATAACTTTTTAGATGATACTTATTATTTACACCTTAATGTTCCAAATCCTACCCTTACCTCACCAACTATTGGACAAACTGATCCATTACAACACCAACAACATTCAACCGAACCCGTAGCCCAACAGTCCCCTACCGCGGCCCCACCAACACCCGCTTCCCCATCTTCGGCCCAAATCCATTCACTAGTCCAATAGCCATCCTCTATGGCCCAACATACACGAGTTCAACTTCAATTTTCACCTACGGCTGTTCCGCACCAAACCACAATAGTTTCAGACCAACATGCACCCGCTATTATCCAAAATCCCCCAATTAACCCAAACCCTAACTCGGTTCACCCCATGGTTACGTGTTTTTGTGTCGGGACCAACCGTCCCACTGAGCATCTTAATTTACATGTGTCTTCGGTCTCTCCTTTACCAAAATCTTATCGTGATGCGTTTAGTGATCCAAACTGGCAAAATGCTATGCGTGATGAATATACTGCGCTTATTAAAAACAAAACTTGGACTTTAGTACCTAGACCACCGGATACAAATATTGTGCGTTGTATGTGGATTTTTCGCCACAAGTATCTGGCGGATGGCACGCTTAGTCGCTACAAAACACTTCTTGTAGCGAATGGTAGTACATAATTAGAGGGGGCTGATGTTGATGAGACTTTTAGTCTGGTTGTTAAACCGGGTACTATTCGGACTGTTCTTAGTCTAGCTGCTTCTCGACCTTGGTCGATTCATTAACTTGATGTCAAGAATGCTTTCTTAAATGGTGATCTTTCTGAGACAGTTTATATGCATCAGCCTCCTGGATTTCGGGATTCTGTTCATCCTAATTGTGTGTGTTTGTTACAGCGGTCTCTCTATGGGCTTAAACAGGCCCCCCGAGCTTGGTTTCAGCGGTTTGCATCTTATATTACTCGAGTTGGTTTTTCTCATAGTCGTTGTGACTCATCTCTATTTATCTACAGACAAGGGATTGATACCGCTTATTTGTTATTATATGTGGATGATATTGTTCTCACTGCTTCTTCTGATGGTTTATTGCAACGGATTATTAGCTCTTTGCATCAGGAATTTGCTATGACAGATTTGGGTCCTCTTAATTATTTTCTGGGTATCTCTGTCACGCGCGATTCTTCAGGTTTATTTTTATCTCAGAAGAAGTATGCTATTGAGATTTTGGAGAAAGCACATATGGTTTCTTGTAATCCTAGTCGGACTCCTGTTGATACTGAGTCTAAACTGGGTGTTGATGGTGATCCGGTATCTGATCCGACTTTGTATCGGAGTCTTGCAGGTTCTCTCCAGTATCTCACTTTTACGAGACCGGATATTTCTTATGCAGTTCAGCAGGTGTGTCTTCATATGCATGATCCTCGGGAGCCTCATCTCTCTGCTCTTAAGAGGATTTTGCGGTATGTTCAGGGCACTCTGAATTATGGTTTGCAGTTATTTTCTTCATCTACCACATATTTGGTTGCTTATACTGAGCGATATTGGCTGGTTGTCCCACAAATCTCGAGATCGACTTTAGGGTATTGTGTAGTTCTTGGCAAACAATTTACTCTCTTGTCCGCTAAACGTCAGTCAACGCTTTCTCGGTCCAGTGCCGAAGCAGAGTATCGTGGTGTTGCCAATGCTGTTGCTGAAACTTGTTGGTTGAGGAATCTCTTACGTGAGTTACATACTCCTTTGTCTTCCGCTACGCTTGTTTACTGTGATAATGTCAGTGTTGTCTATTTATCTTCCAATCCAGTTCAGCATCAATGTACGAAGCATATAGAGATTGATATTTATTTTGTTTGAGATTTGGTTGCCGTTGGTGAGGTACGAGTTCTTCATGTTCCTTCACGTTATGAGTATGCGGATATTTTTACTAAAGGATTGCCTTCAGCATTGTTTGAGGAGTTTCGCACCAGTTTGAGCGTCCGGTGTCCTCCCGCTCCAACTGCGGGGGAGTGTTAGTCAATGTAATTTATGATTGTCAAAGTTTCTAGTCAAAGTAATTTATTATAGTCAAAGTTATTAGTCAAGTCATTTATGTTAGTCAAATTCATTTAGTATGGATTCTAGAATACTCCATATACTCCTATATATTGTATCATTGTTATGAGAAATACAAGACACAAATTATATCTCTAAACCCTTTCTTACACCATCTTTGTCGAGTCTGTATTGTTCAATGATTTGAACTCCATCCGACTCATATTCAATCTCCTCGTCTACTTCAACCTCACCCTCGGACTCGAACTCTTCTTCATAAAGCTCTCGCAATCTAGCACTTGTCCGAGCACCCATGTCATCGCTAACTGTCTCCCTTGGTAGTCCAGCCTCAACTCCATCTTCATACACTTCACCCTCCACAATCCATTCTTGAGCCTCACCTGCTTCTTGCGCTAGAAGTACTTCATGATCTCTAGCTTTTCTTCTTTTGTTCTTCTCCATCAGATTTGCATTAAATTGGACATACACAAGATTGCTCATTCTAGTCGCATCTAATCTATTTCTCTTTTTTGTGTGTACCCCTTCAAAAGTGCTCCAATTTCTTTCACACCCGGACGAACTAGTAGTTAAAGAAAGTATCCTCATGGCAATCTTTTTGAGATTAGGAGTTGAGCCACCATACATCGACCACCACAATGCTAAAATGCAAAAAATACAGGTTAAATAAGATAATAAAAGGTTAACTCTTAGAATAATTTCTCGATTCATCTTCATAATGAATGGATATATGTTGATGACACACACATTTATTTGCTAAAGCATAGTCTTTTAATATTTTTCCATCTCTATTGATCTGTACACAATCTCTATATATGATGGCATACATTACTGATGGTCATAGCCTAACAATTACAAACAGATCATAGCACCGCAGTTAACCTAGTGTTGCACCTAACTTTGTTCCAGCTTATCAGAAATTTTGTAAAATAAATAGATACGTAGTATTACATAAATGTAAAACGCATTACCTAGATCATACTTCTCATCATTCACCTCACACCCTTTAATTGCAACAGTCCGACTGAACTTCTTAAGTTTACCCTTGTACATTGGAAACTCATGCAATGTGATTTGGTTTTGCATATTATAATCTTCTCCAAATAAAGTCTCAGCAAGCTCAACAATGGCATCATTCAAATCATCGTCTTTTTGGACCTCCAAATCGTTATAAAGATAATATGGGTTTAAAACGTAGGCACTCAAATGTAGAGTTGTATCAAGCCTACCAGAAGCCTTTCTTGAGATGATATCCAAAATAGGGGCGTATGATTTTTCATTATTGTTCAAAGCATCCATGATTTCTTGTTTTGCCTTTTTAAGCTCGCCATATATAAACCCCATGGAAGGCTTCCAATCCGCATCAACCATTCGAAGGACTTTGACTAATGGAGCAAAAACGTTTAAACATAATGTCACACCGTTCCAAAATGAGGAAGCTACAACCGATGCATAAGCTGCTTTTCCCATTCATCACTAGTAAACATTTGCCTTAGTTGAGCCTTCTTTTTTGCCAAACTTTGTAAAGTGATAAATGCAGAAGCAAATCTTGTAACTTCTGGTCTCACAATATCCCTTTTCTTCTTAAAATGCCTCATCAAAGCCAATGTTTTGTGGTGGGCATAGATAAAGATCGTGAGCCTTTTTGCTTGATCAAGAGTTTTCTTAAACCGAGGCAGCCCACCAATAGCTTCAAAACAAAAAAAATATACATAGTTATATACTTATAAACACAATTAACAAAATAGCAAAGTAAGTAACAGTAAGTTAGTAACCATTAACATGTATATATTTATAAAGTTATTACCTTCAACCGTCAGATTAATCGTATGTGTTGCACGCGATGTCCAAAAGATTGTTGGCCTCTTTTCCTTTAACAAGTTTGCCGCTCCCATATTATTAGCCGCATTGTCAATCACAACTTGAACAACTTTTTCGAAACCAACACTTTCAATGCAACTGTCAACATACTGAAATATGTGCTCGCTTGTGTGAGCTTCATTCGAACATTCTTTTGAAGACAAAAAAACAGTGCCTAACTTCGAATTGACACACAAGTTCATGATGCTCCTTCTTTTTCGATCAGACCAGGCATCCGTCATGATTGAGCATCCAGTTAACTCCCATTCTTCTTCATATCTTTTCAACAAGCTCTTAGTTCTATCAACCTCTTTTTTAAGATCGGACCAGGCATCTGTCAAGATACAAGTCGTACGTATCTTGACTAACAAATGAGTTTAGGTTCTGGTGGGCTAGGTAATGGATCAAATGAGAACACTTTATGGGTCGGCTAAGGCTAGGTTGACTTGCTTTTGTTCGCAAATTCTTTTATATGAGTTATATGTTATATATGATCTGTAAAAGTCTAAAGCTATATTATACAAGTCCCTTCGGAGGTGGCAGACATGGCAAAGTGAAGCGAAAGAACCAAAAGGCCGCTGCTAAGAAGGCAACCGGTGGGAATGCTGATGAAGAATGAGCTCCCGGTTTCATTTTTATATGCCTTTAGCTTGTGATTCGTGCATTAGACGTAGTATCTATATTTTTATGTGGTAAAGTGGGCAGGCTACATGATAGATTTAAACGTTTAAAAACTTGTTGGTAGGTCGATAGGGTATTGCTTGGACATCGGTTTTCATTTACAAAGAGTATTTGTAGGTTGTGTAATTAGTTTTATCGAAGTTTTAGAAGTTTTTGGAGTCACTATGGCGCTTAGGTTGTTGGTGACCGGTGAGTTTGATCGATGAGTTTCTTAAAGCTGTAAGAAATAATGAGACCAAGGTGCTTGGTATTGCTCTTTTGAAATTTTTAAAACAAAATCTTCATATTGCCTGCAAGCTAGCTTGTATTATCAAAATCAGTTTGAGTAAATAATAAACTTTTGACATGTCTGTAATGTTAAGTAGTTAAGCTCGCTAAAATGCGTGTTCACTTGGGACATTGAGTTTTCATTGTAGTAAATAGTAATTCAATACACAACATCATCTTCCAAAAGACTAATTCTGAGTTCTTTTGTAAGTCTCATAGCACCAGGTATGGTGGCTCAAGCCAAAGTAAAAAGTGGTGGTACATCATGTCACTTTACCATTTGCTCTTTTCACTTCCCTTGTCACTCTCACAAACACCAAAGCCTTCTCACTAATCACTCAAGCCAAAACCCCACTTTTAGGACACATCATACCCAATCAAAACACTAAAACCAAATTAAAAAAAAACTCTTTATGACGCGAGTCACGGCCTTCACTCGCGCCTTGCAAAGAGGGGTGTGGTGGATTGGATTTGGCTCAAGCCAAAGCCTTGTTGGAATATGTTAATCGGTTTCGCAAGTTATACGTTAGAAATACGTGAGCCTATTGGGGGCACACACGTTAAGACACGAATAGTGCGTTTATTAAACATTTAATATATATTTACTTATTATTAAAGGTTTAATATGCTTCACGAAATATTTTAAATAAACGTTACTTACCGTTATGATTTTCTAACTAACTTAACGACTATTTAAAATATATAAACCGAATGGGACTAAATTGACAAAACCCGAACCTTGTGGGTGTCACTTGTTGGCCGGCCCTATAAGTTTCTAGAAGAGGGTTTTGGAATAAATTTAGGAGATAAAAGATGAGAGTTGCATTGTGATAAAGATTATAAGGGTATTCTAGTTTATCTAGAACTAGGGTTTGATGCCTATATAAACACCTACCTCTAGCCTCATAATTTATCTCACACCAAAGAATACACACGACACTCTATTCCATACAATTCATTCGTCCCACATAAAAACCAAATCCCATTCGACATAAAAAATAGAAAGCAAATCTGCTTCTCTTTCTTGTCTCACCAATCAGAACTTAAACCCTTTAAAAGGGTTTGACTTTCAAACGTTGAAAGCTTAATATTAAATCACTAATTGGTTTATTATTTTTGCATATTTACTCCTTTGGAGTATTTGGATCGGTTTTGGTTATTAAACAAAAACACGCGATGTTTGTTTGTTTAACGTGAAGTAACGACTAGCATTGTAGCGTACTTGTTCGACGTGTTGTGTGAGCAACCGTAGAGGCGATTGTTTTAGTCGCTTTATTCGTTTTCATGATCATTGGCTAAGAGGTACGTGTTTTCTATTTACTTCTTATTATGTGTTAACCTATATGCTATTACTAGATCCAATCCGCTGCGTACTCGTAAGCTAATGGTTACCTAGATTATTAATCCCAACAGAAAACACATCAAAAACACTCACTAATCTCTCTAATCGTGATATATATACTCTAATTTCTCTAATCCCTCTATAATGGAAAACTCACAATCACAACAAGCTTCCACTAATCCCTCCGTTTCTACTAGCAATGTACGAAAAGTTTACACAAATGATGATGTTGTGCGAATTAGACCAACCACGAGAAAAGGAGATGTTTGGTCTAATTACGATTTGTGTGTTATGATTGATGGGGTGGAAAAGGCGCGTTGCAAGAAATGTATTAAATTTTATAACCCCATGTCTAACACTACACTAAGGACTCATAAGAGCGGTTGTAGTGCTGTTAGCCAAAATGATACGTCACAAGGTACTATTGGTGCGGATGGTCAAGTTTTTATATTTGATAATGATGCGGTTCGACTTGATTTTACGAAGTTTGTCATTCAACAAGCGCTTCCATTCAACCACTTCGACAACGTCAAGCTTACGGAGATCATCAAAAGGAGGCTACAACCGCGGTATCAACATGTAAGTCGTACTACTCTTAGAAGTGATGCTTTTAAATTATGGGAAACGGCTAAAAAAGATATTATTGATGGTTTTCGTGATTATAAATATGGTGTTTCTATAACTACGGATACTTGGACCGCACCACATGGTACGGCAAATTCTTATTTAGCCGTTACGGCTCATTGGTTTAATCCCGAATCTTGGTTATTAATGAAACGGACAATTGCTTTTAAACTATTTGGTTATCCTCATACGGGATCTAATTTAAGAAAAATTTTACATGACACTTTAATTGAATATAATTTAGATAATAAAGTTTTTACGATTTCACTAGATAATGCATCCAATAATACTAGAGCTATGGATGTGCCACTTCTCAATAGTCAAGTGCATTAGAGTCTTCGTTATAAGAAAATAAATTAATGGTCTATTGCGGTTGCGGCGTTGATATTGTGGAAAGATCTGTCGCAAGCCGATCATGGAGGGCCGCGAAGACGCGATGTCGAAAGTGATGACCCAAAAAAATGTAAACACTTTATGCGAAGGCAACTAATTTTTCAAAAATAGGTTGACATTGCCAATGCTCTAAACAAAAGGGTCCAGACCCCGATTAGGGGGGGGACCGAACAAAACCAGAAAGCAGCATTGGTCCAAAACATAATAAACCCTTGAAACCTTTAGATCTACGATTTGTGAGCATTCCATTGGCGTCGAGTTCTTAAAAGAAGTTCGCCGGGAAGTTGGATCCTGGGCTTGATTCTGAACCTATCTAGAAATATCATTTTACCCAAATTACAAAAAGCTTGGAACTATTATATGTATTTGTGGAGTTGAGCTTTCTGTGGTGTAAGATGGTTTCGAGTACGAGTTGGGCTCGGTTCTTGATCACAGAGAATAACTTGCGGTTTATTTTGTTTTTATATTTTTCGGTGTGCCCTATAGCAACAACAAGAGCGTCACATTGACAATCATTAACAAAACTGCAATCAACAATACAATAGAAAAACCTTGTATCATTGTTCAGTTCATACCACTTCGAGCTTTTGTTTGTTTATTCATAAGTTGTAAATGGATCATTTGTAGAAAAATTTGTAAGTTGAATTATCTCTACTGATAATGGCAATGCCGATCTTGTGTTTTAATGTGTGAGGCTTGGGTTTTTATGTATGTTAGGTAGGGCTGTTACATTTTAATTTAATGGGTTGTTACATTTGAATTTAAATAGGCTGTTTCATTTATAAGGGACTGTATGAAGTTGCTAGAGTTGTCGATGATAATTAATTTATATAGCAAAGTATGTTTCCAAAGAAGAAATGTTTTGAGTACTTAAAATATTTTATGAATTCTTAATATAGATGTCCCTAAAACACTTGTATATAATAGTATAGCTAAAAATTAAATTGTTTAATTAGTAGATTTGTTTCCTTTTTATAATAGATCACACTATATATCTAAAATATCTTGATTTTTATTATGGTAACAAAATCTTTTAATTTTGGAAACTAGATCTTTTAAATATTTAGTCTGATTTTATTTCCTTTTCCGGCCATAAGACCTACTCAATCACTTTTGTGATGAATGGGGCGATCTAGTCACATTGATGAAAACCTAGTGAGGGTCTTATGGTTCTCTAATTGGGGAAGACTCGCAAGAGAACTCGGATCCTACATGTTTACATGTTTTATTTAATGTCATTCTTTTGTATTTGTCTCTTATGTGCATACATTTTACTTGATTACTCGTTTACACGCCTAATATGTATGTACTACGGACTAATACTTATAAAGAAAGATGATATTAAAACAAGTCTATTAATTACACTCCTATACATGTTCATTGTGACCTGCTAGTTGTTCCGTGTAAAACTTGATTTTTGAGATATTAAATGTAGGACTTTATAACTATGAAAACACTTATATTTCAAGGATTATTTAAAAGCTGGAATTATGGCATGATTGTGAAGTATGGCTCATCCACTAGAACAAACTATAAGAGAAGTTTAAGGCAGATTTTCCCTTAAAGAATCCAGGTTTTTAATAAGCTTCGCACTGACCTGGTTCTCCGCTTCTTTGTGCGTTCGTTTGGAGTTACCGTGAACCAATGTATTACCTATAATTGTAAAATATAAAAGTTTTAAAATAAGTGCTACTAAGTTGTTTTGCATGCCTTTTGTACACTATTTTAAACACATTTATGTGAATACCCTTGTGTAAATTTTAAGTCAATGCCAACCAACCAAGAACACGTGCATTTGGCTTGGCCTCTCTGGTCAGACCTCAGGGTCATTCCAACCCATGGAAAATTTGGTTCACTAGTCAGACCTCTAACTATTTTTGTGCGCTCTTGCTTGGTGAAATTAAATCGGGTAGGCTTGGTCAGACCTCGTGCTCGTGGCATAAGATGAGAACTAAACATGCTCTTGAAATTATTACGTGTTTAACAAATGTATGGATTAGTCCTCATAAAATCTAAGTGTTGCATCAAATTTAATTAATGCTCGTCGCTTACCTCTTGCCCTACTTGTTTTCGTATTGGTCAGACCTTTGTTGATAAGTGGGAGGTCAAGTTGGATCTTAGTCTTAATTAGTAATTAATTGGGTAGTTAATTCTTTTAAGAATTTAATTATGAGAAATTACTAAAATTAAACTTTTATGTATCATGTGTATTGCAATAATTATAAACAAAAGTTTGTTTTATAGAAGATAACATATTTAAACTCACTTTCAATCTTTCATTACCCTTTTTCGGTTATGAAATCTTTGAAAGATAAAATATTTTGTGTAACTAGAGTACATTTTTGTCTATAGCTACCAAAATAATAACATCTTGCACTTGTCAAGACGATGTATGAGTTTTAAATGTTAATAAGAGGAATTCTCAATAAACTGCAATGAGTAAAGAAAATTGCTAGAGGTCTTCTAGGTAAATTTTCTTGGACTCGTTTCATTCCTTATAGTGCTAAACACCCTTGCATGCTAAAATGTTCAAGTTAATGAAAGCATGAATGGCTAGTCCCTCATCTACATAAGTAAAACTTCATATACTCTATCCAATACCTAAGTACATTGCTACTTTTAGGAATTCTAAGAGAGTAGGAAAGTAAATAAATTGCTATTTGCTTTCTATTGGTGATGTAACACTTATAATGTTGAAAATCCAGTGGGAGCTTTGCAGTTTATTACTGAAAAGACATTCATGTAATGTTTTCAAATTCAGTGGGAGCTACAAGCTTTATCTCCTTGTTAGTTACCCATATTATTTCTTGCTTGCTTTGAAATAATTTATTACTTTCCAAATATGAACAACCATAGTTTAAAGGAAGATTGCATTTTATTTTATTAGATAACAAGTTACCTTTCTAATGTTGCTTCTTGAAATGTTATCTATAGAATAATAATCTACAATTCTTTATTAAACGTTATGGTTCGAAATCTACTTGTAACATCTATGACACTATCATATTGTTTATACAATCTGGCGCTTGTCGTATTGTTTGTCTACATTAGATAATGTTGTCTCATACACAAATGGGAGAAATCTTAAGTGTGTGCAAGGAACAACATATAACAATATGATTATTGGTTTCTCTTGACCCCAAGGTAAGAAAGCTAATAAATCTACTAGGACTTAAACACACAAGATGTTTACTACCCTATTATATTTAAATGTTAAGATATAATATTAAGCTACTTGAACTAATTGACTATAAGTTTTAGTCAATATAATTATGGTTAAATTATATAATCATAATTATGAAGTATTAAATTAACTTGAAATTACTATTGAACTCAATAGTTTGCGTTCATAATTACTTTAGTTAGTATAATTATGTTTGCTTATTGAGACATAATTATAAAGTCCTTGATTTTATCAATGACCCGTAACATGAAGTATGTAGTAAACTTGTTATGTCTCCTTATGACAGGAACATAAAGTCCTTGAATCATTCAAACACTTGTAATGTATACTTGATATGTTTTGTTTTTCTAAAACAAATGAACATAGAGTTATTGTATTATTCAAAGAAATATACGTTATAGCATGTACTTCGTTTTAAAATACTATGTATTAAATTTGGCTCGACCTAATTAACAAGTATTTGATCCAAAGAGAATTAAGTTTTCTAATATTTTTGATGTAGTCTCACAATTCTAATACTCATAGAATACCACATGATTATGGTATGCCTAATGTGGTTAAATAAACTATATTCATATCGTTTGATTTCTGATAACTTTAATTGCTATACCTCCAAAATCTATCAAGGTTAAAAATTTGCGTGTGTCATGGATACACTCAATATAGTTCCAACCTAGAAGGTATTCAAGACATTATCTATTTATGGATTGGGATGAATCCCATTATGTCTTGTTTAAAGTTCTGTAAATTTGTTAATATCGTATGAATCATATTATTAACAAGCTAGAGATGAGAACTGTAAAATGTGTTTTGCATTTTGTGTTTCCCAATTAAGAATAATTTATCGTTGCTTAGATACTTAGTATTTAGAGATTTATCTCTACTTTCAAAAGTAAGTGGGAGCATCTATAAATCTTAAAGATATTCAAGAGCAAAATACATAACCTTTCGAATTCACTTGCTGGTGTCATACTAAGGTTAAACATGAAAAATGTCAAACCAAAGTATAATGTAACTCTCATTCATAAATCCGCAAGGATATTATAAGTTAGATGGTCATAGTAAACCTGCTAACTAATAAAATGAATTATCACATCTTGAATCTGATAAATATCTTAGAACTATGAATGAAAAGATACAATCCTTAAAAGATAATCAATGTTTTGAGATTGATTGATCTTTCACCAAACAGTAAAATGTAAGGTTAGAATGAGTTTCTTTTGAAGAAAGGCTCATAATTAATGCAAGAGTAATTGTTTTAGCCAAGGTAAACTAACCCGAGTTAACGAATGATACAAAAACTAAATTTGGTTCGCCAAAATAAACAGCCATTCCTTTCATCATGATAGCATCCATATTTTTCTAAAACTGCACAAAATCTCGTACAAACAGAAAAAAGTTATAACAAAAATAGGCATATTCATTAAAGCTCCTATAATATTATTCCCTGTGTACACCATCTTATCTTTCATTATAAAATTATGAAACTTTTAAGACATTACATTGACATACAATAATGGGAAAAAGTTAGCGTGTGTAAATTCAAATCCTATCATGCAAGAAAACTTTAAGTTGTGAGCATAATCTATATGGATCTTCTTATCATAGTCACAATAACTAGGGTAATCATCAAGTTCATCATCCCTAGTTCTAAATTCCTCAATTACCTCACCCTCCTTAATGGTAGGTATCAAATTATCACCTTGATTTCTCCTAAGCTCAAATGGTTCATTTAGATCATTTAATTCGATGTAATCCTCAAAGAAAGGGTCTAATGATCTATTTAACACCAAAGTCTCTCCCATTAGCCTAGCTTCTAAATCAAGTTCCATTCTTTCTCTCAAACTTAGCATGTAGACCCTCTTAATTAAACTACTAGCAGGTTTAACACTTGTGAAAACAATCCTTTCTTCCCCGACCCTTAAAGTAATCTTTCTTTTGTAAACATCAATCTTAGCACGGGCGGTAGACAAAAATGGTCTTCCGAGGATCAAGGGCACTTTGATATCCTCGGGCATATCTAGAATTATAAAGTCTACTGGGAAAACAAATTTACCAATACCTACTAGCACATTTTCAGCTATTCCTTTTGGATATTTTACTGTCCTATTTGCTAATTCCACTGTTAACTTAGTGTGAGCTATTCAGCCTAATCTAAGTTAAGTAGTCGAGAGAGGCATAAACAATAACTCTGCTCACTAAGTCAACAAAGGCATTATCAAAGCATATATTATTAATAAAGCAAGGTAAAGTAAAACTCTCTGGGTCTTTCTCCTTTCTGGGTATGATATGTGAAGCTTCAGAGTAAGCTTCCGAGATTTGTGGTCCATATGATCCCTTCTTTTCTTCATAGTAGTAACCATTCAAACGACTTGGAAACAGAACCGTCGTTTTTCTTGTCTCGTACATCAGTGTATGGTTCTGTCTAGTGGATACGGCGTATTAGGAAGATCCAATACGGCGTATCGGGCATGAATCAGCTTCAATAGTAGTTGAAATCGACTTTACTTGATCTCTCGGGTTTGCTTCAGTAGAGCTAGGTAGACATCCAAATCCTCTTTCCTATAGTACCTTGATTATTTACCCGATTTGGATTTCCAAAGTTTTAATAGATGCTCCATGGTTACGAATGGCAGCATCCGTCGAAGCTTGGATTTCTTTAATCAAATTAGAGTTTTCTTCATGTCTCTTTGCTGATTCACTCATGAACTTACTCAGTGTATCTTCCATAGATTGCCTTCATTCTTAGTATAAAGTATTTACGTTGTTCCTTTGATAGAATCCCAGAGTTGCTGCTCTATATCTACCTCCTTGAAAAGGTCCACCAAATTACGTGTAGTAAGCTTCTTTGAGGGTTTTACCTTCTTCTTTTAGTAGGCAATCTTTGGTGTAATGGGGTCCTTTGCATTGTTCGCATCCAACTTGAGCAGCATAGACTTTTTCATTTACTTTCTTGATATCTCTTCCTAGATTATTGAGTTGTGCTTGTATAGCTGCCAATCTGTCAGAAGTTTCAGTACTTCTTGACCTAGATGTTTCATTGTGCCATTTTTGAGAGTATTCAACCATTTCTTAGATGGCTACCTTTGCATCAGCAGCAGTCTTAGATAGTATTGCACCTCTTGAATCAAGAATCTATCGAGTAGGAATTCCCAATCCATTATAGAACAAGATTACCTCCTGCATCTCTGTTAAATAGTGTTGAGGACACTTCATCAAGAGTTCTTTAAATCGTCACATGCGTGGTAATTGTTTTTCACCAGGCTTCGTGCTGATAAAAGTTGTTGATTTCCTCCATCTTATTTGCAGTTCGAGCAGGTAGACAATATTTGTTCAGAAATTTTGTTTTAGGACCATCCCAAGTTGTAATTGAACTAGTTGGTTCATTTCTTAGCCAACGGCTTGCAGATCCAGTCAATGACATAGGGAATGCTCCAAGCATCACTTGGTCTATAGTAATATTTGGAATGTGGAATAGATCGACGATATCTAGAACTTTCTCAATGTGTTGTTCGCATCTTCATGATCGAACCGTTGAAGGCTTATTGTTGTTAGTATGTAGTTTCCTTAGAAAATTAGCCTTTAGTTCAAAATTATCCTTTTGTCTTTTTTTTCAATTTTAAGCCTAGCAACCCCTGATCCATAGTCAGCTCGGGTCTTGCTCATGTATTGTTCCATAGTTTCCGCCATTGTTTCCGCAACTTCTTCCTCCGAGTATTCTTGGTCAGAAAGTAAATTGAAATCAGGCGATCTCAATTCGTCAAGACTTAGTGTCTTGAAGTGTCTCCTGGATGATCCGAAAAACTTCTCGTTCATGTTCTTTGTAAGGTTTTGAATATTGTTTGTTACAACTCCTTGTCATGCACTACCTGAAACAAGGGATAAATAATCAGTAGGATAGGCTCTTTAGGATAGAAAAATATTTAGCACGGAAATCAAATATGAAAACTAAGGTTCTGATTCTGTTCTAGATGATCGATACGCCGTATTCAATAGAAGTGAATACGCCATATTAATCAGTTGAATGAATACGTTGTATTGGACAGAAAGTTGGATATGCCGTATCCAATGGAAGTGGATACGCTGTATCGAGTTATCGACCAGAACAGTGTATTAGCAAAACAATTAAATTAAACACACAATTATACAAGCAAACAATTAAACTAACAAATATACAAAAATATACATAATATACAAGAATATACACTAATCTAATTTACACTACTCCTAAGGGTTAGATCTAATGTTTAAAACCAAAATATAAAATAAAAATTAAGATTAATTTTCACTCTCTGGCAATGGCGCCAAAAACTTGATGTGTCGTTGTGTGGTGTATATTTTTATGATTCAAGTTTTATATTTATATTTTGCCGACTAAACCAAAAACAACACTTTAACGGGCAGTGTACCCGATCGGTGGTAGTTTCGTGGTAAGTAGGGTGTCGAACACTTGAAGCGAGGTTAAATCTCTCAATTTATTTATATCTTGGTTATCTAATCTAAGTTAATTCTAATCTAAGTCAAACCTATGCTAATCCTATGTTAGTTCTAATCCTAATTCTAACAGGTAAAAGGGGGGTTTCAGCCTGAGAGACTGGCACGGGTTTGGTTGGTGACTACAATCAATTCAAGACACTTTAACCCACGCAAGCAAATTAACAGAAGATAAAAGAGCGGTCGAGCCTTATGATAGAAAATTGTATTAGCCATCATTAATCCGATTAGAAGTTGGTTTGTTTATTCAGTGCAATGATTACTTATCTCGAAGAGGCATATCATTCTTAGACTTAGGCGGGACTTCATCCTAAGACCTAGACACATTAATTCTGTCACAATTAAAGCATCCGCATAAAGCATCCTTATTTGCTGATTATAATCTATCTTAGGGATTAAAGCAATGGTGATCTTGTTAAACCCTAGCTCATAGAGACTTTACCCACTTACTGCTTAATGGCAATTTATACACTAGTAGTCCACTTGTCCAACTATCCAATGGAATCAGAACATTATTTGTTGAATTATCTAGATTCACCTACTAGTCAACATGTTCAATAAACCAAAGGCAATTTCCGTTAACTAGTTAAGCCAGAAGCGTATCCTTAGCACGATTTTAGAAGGACAATACTTATGATCCTATGATTCTAGATGTATAAATTACTATATGGAGAGCTATCCCAGCATCTAGATTACTTGGTCCGTATCACTAGATCCAGTTGAATGATAGTTCGTATACAAAAGCACTTAAACAAGTATGAATTGATAAACATAAACAAGCATACAACGATAAATTAAGCAATCGAGATATAAACAAAACCAAACATTCAGATCTTCGTAATAACGGCTAATACCCAAAGGTATTAGCCTTCAAACATTATAATTAATATAAGAGTAATTGTTTTAGCCAAGGTAAACTAACCGAGTTAACGAATGATACCAAAAACTGAACGATTACATAAGTATAAGAAATTACACGTTGTCTTCGATGGATTGGAATACGTAGCAAGACCTCTTCTGCTCTTTTTCTCCTTTGAAAGTCGACTTTTGTGGTTTAGGTATCGAGAATATGATTTAGCACACTTAAAACTCGTTTTTGAGTTTTGTATTTATAGGGTCTGGAAGTTGGTTCGATACGGCGTATTGGTCTTCTCTGGATACGGCGTATTGAGCTTGTTTCCTTTGTGGTCTTTGGTGAGTGCAGGCATGGATACGCCATATCTTCCTTGATGGATACGACGTATTGGTAGTCAAAATAGTAATCTTTAAAATATCTTCATTTAAGATCCAAAATGCACGCCTTTAGCTAATATTCACCAAGTACTCCATAATTACTGCAATTCTCAAATATAAACGATTAAGTAACAATTCTTTGCAATAACTATACAAAATGGGCTAATAACATGGGATAAATGATGCTATAAAATAGACGTTATTTGATGTCATCAAACTAATTTTTGTGCTTAGTTATGATGTCAATCCAAGTAGGATTTGCCTTACTAAGTGTATACATTTTTTAATTTTTGGAAGAAAGACATATATTATTTTTTTGTAAAATATCAGTTGAAAACGTGGCTAGATTATAGGGCAAACATAGAGGGATATGATATATTTAATTTTTCCTATTTGGCTCCCCTTCACACTTAAGTTGAACATTGTCCTCAATGTGAGAACTGATAAATATAGAAAATAGGAAAAATTAAAGAAAAATGGTACTTTCCAGGGCATAATATAGTGTAGCTGCAAGAGAGCTATCCTTGAGCGAATGCCATAATTTTCCAGTTTTAGGATATACTACCTACAAAAGTAAACAAACAAAACACACAAACAAAATAATTTTTGTTTTTTTTGTTTTTTTTAAAAGAGGGGGGACTCCTCCACACTAAGATAAAGCACGGGTTGCCTCCCGAGAAGCGCTTAGTTTAAGAGAGTCATTAGCTAGACTCGTACTTTGGTGGTTCATTCTTTGGGAAAGAAGGGAGTGAGTTCTTCCCTTTGGTCATTGTTGTCATCTTCTTCATGATAAAGCTTGAGTCTATGACCGTTAATAATAAACGTCTTGCCATCTTTACCGTATAGTTCAACATATTCGGATGGATATTGATGTTTCACCACATATGGTCCAAGCCATCGAGATTTGATTTTTGGTTGTTTGAATTTATATTTAGAATGGAATAATAGCACTTTGTTTCTGTTTTTGAATTCGTTTCTCATTTTGAGTTTTATGTCATGCCAGACTATAACAACACGAGTTTATGACGCGCATGACGATCGCGAATCCGACGTCATTATTATTATTTTATAAATTCGTGTGAACGAACGTCGACATTTAAAATTTTATTTTATAATTATTTTTCGTATTTTATTACGAACGGAAATTTGAAATTTTTATTTTTGTCATTTCGCGAGTCAACGTTTGACCGCACGACCGTTAAGCGTTTTGAGTTTCGTAGAAATTTCGACGCACTTCGTTATTATTTTTGCGACGATAATTTGTATTTTTTGTCCTTGTCCCGAGTTAGCCGAAACCGATTCAAAACTTTATTTTGACGTGAGTCAATATTTTTATTTAATATGTTAAACCAAATTAAGTGTGACAAAAATAAATTTAGTCACGAAAGAATAATCCCGAGCCTTGGGTCGGTTACATGACAAAACAAATAACCTTTGTATTAATTTTGAAAGGACTTTAGGGATGGAGGGACTAAAAGTGTCAAGTGATCAAACTTATTCTCTATAAATACCCACATTATACACACATTTTCACTCTTTACAAACTTTGTTCACCTTTGTCCTCTCCTCCCTCATTTTCGGCCGAACACAAGCACCCACCAAAACCATTTGTTTTCCGACATGCAACATAATCAACCTACAATATATTAATCCTCGTGTCAAGGCCTACGTTTCCATATAATAAAATCCCACATGCAACAAGTTTTGAAGAAGTTAGAATCTGGGTTTTTTGGTTAAAAAGGGATGTGTGTGAAGCTAGATAAGTGTTTTAGAAGTGTTGGTTTGAATGTAAAAAGTTTCGGTTTCGGTTTGAGTTGTGGTTCGAGTCTCGGCTAAGGAACAAAGGGGATGAGACGAATTTCGATCGAGTCCGATCTTGATATTATAGCATTGTGAGCATTCTCTTATTTTATTTGTTTAATTGTTTTCGTTAATGGTTTGATTTTAATCGTTGCATGTGATGAAATCCGAGCGATCTTGCGCCGTTTAGTTAGTTTTTGCTATTGATTGATTGAGCGGGATAAATATTGTTTATGGGTCATTTTAGATGTGCCATGAATGAATGTTTGGGTCAAAAGTGGATTTTTGGCGCGTTTTGTACTAAGCAAAACTGAGCAGAAAGTTTGGCTCAGATTTGAGGTTCGAAAATTTATAAAAGCTGATTTTTGATGTTAAAATATGATAGAGTTCGTCCTAATGTACGTTTCGGTAATTTGAACGTCCCGTAACTCCTAATAACGAAGAAGTTACGGCGAAAACAAGATTTGAAAACTTAAAAATGTTTCCAACAGCTATTGCATTTTTTTAGTTGCTATCAGGAATTTAAAGGCTCGTTTTGAGCACTTTCGAGTCCGTTTCGGCCTTCAAGCGAAACACGAAAGTTGCTCGGAATGATGTTCTACTTTGCCGCAAGGCTTGCTAGTTTTAAAATCGAGTAATAACGGGTCAAAACTGAAGGTCAAAGTCTGTGTTTTTATTAAAAATGTCTTAGTTTCTGCAGAAACATGCAGGGGCATTTTGGTCATTTTCCGTCGAGTTTCGGGTCTCGGCTAAAACTAAAAACCGGAATGTCGTTTTACATAAAATCTCTTTTGAGTTCGAAGCGTGAAAATGTGATATAACGGGTCATTTGGAGCGGGTCAGATTTAAATATATATATGTATAAAAAATCAAAGTCAAATAAAGTCTAACGTTGACTTAATAAACGTTAACGCGTTGTGAAGGTGATTTCGAGTAATAAAATAAAATCGACTAATATAATATTGCAAGTAATTATGTTTGAGACCGTCGGCCGATTCTAGAAATGAAAAGTATAAAAATAGTAACTTTTCGTAATATCCACCATTGTTAGAAATTAACGACTAATTGGGAGTCGAAGGTTCGACGAGATAAATAAATACTATTATAAATATGTCTATATATATATATATATATATATATATATATATATATACATATATATATATACACATATAAAGTCAAAGTCAATTAAAGTCCAACGTTGACTTTAGAAAGTCAACGGGTTAATACTAAACTTGTCGGATGTAATAAAAAGTAATTAAACGCTACTATTATTATTAGTATAATAATTTAGACTTAACGATTGTTACGAACGATGGAGATTCTAAAAATAGAAACTTTTGTAATATACGGAACATAAACCCGATATGGGTAACTAATAATCAAAATGAATGTCGAAAGTTCAACGAGATGACTAAATATCACTATAAATATAATTAGAAGACAAGACTTACTAAAAATTGTAACTTTCCGAAAATAGTAACTTTCTAAAAATAGAAAGTTTCCTAAAATATAAAGTTTTTGATTAAGTGACGTATGATATAAATAAAAGAATGATCGTAACTCAATTAAGTGAAGTTTAGGATTTAGGGCGCGCAAGTGGATTTCTCATCACATATGCATGTATATTTATACTATTTCAATAGTTGCGACGCACGCACTATCCGATCGTATTTTGCGATGTAATAATTGAACGACATAAATTATAGGTCGTTTTTGAGCTCTTCATAGAGTAGTTCGTGATTGTTTCGATTATTTAATCTTCGGCTTCGATCAAGGTGAGTTCATAGCCTCACTTTTTAAGTGTTTTAAATGTTTTAAATCCGCGAGGGGGATACTTGCTTGTTTTGAAAATGAGAACGCAATATGTTTTGATACTAAATATGATTCCCTGCACTATTGAGTATATGCATTTTACTGTGTGACCGTTAATTGCCTTGTTGTTGATGAACGCTAATGCATTAAATAGATCTATTAGGTTTGACAACCCTGTCCAGGGTATGAATCCGAAGGTGAGGACCCTGTAACGGACATTTTGTAGTTAGTATGGGGAGAAGGGGCATACTTCTCGGACATGATTTCATCCTATGGGATGAATGTATTAAGTGTCGGTACACGGGCTCATTAGTTGGAATTCATTATTTATGTAACACCCCCATAAATGGGTCGCAGCGGAATATGGATATCCGGGGCGTGTCACTTCATAATAACATTGCACAAGATATAAGAACGACCTCTAATTGAGTCGTTTAAAAAAATGATACATTGGATTTATTAAAATACTTGATACAAAAGCACCCTGCTTTAAACTTAGTCATTTTAAAAGTGTTGGTGTGGTGTGTTGAATGATTTGTTTCCTTCATAGATTGACATCCCCCAAATGCAATGACCACTTGAATCGTTATTGACATGATTGTCTAAAAAAAATTAACAGACCACCCAATGTACTTCCTGGTACCTGTACCTTATAAATGGAGAAAAAATACATGCTTTAAAACGGGTCAACAATAATGTTGGTGTGAATTATAGGTTTATATTTGTATAAGATAGGACTAAAGATTTCCCCCATGATAATACATTCTAATGTAAAAATAACAAACAAAATATAATTAAGTTTCCCTAGCTCATGACACTGAAGCGTCGGACAATCTTTCTTGCATTAATAATATAATATGTGCATTTCTGCACCGATAAACAGATGTGTCTTAATCCGAAAACATCCCAAAAACCGACATGTTATACGTTCGTTCCCGGTGATAGCTAATCCACCGTACGGGTGATGGGTCAATCCCAAAATAGAATCTATTCATAACATTCGCGATCACATCAATGTAATTCACAACTACTCTATATTGCAACTTGACAGTTCATTGATAATGGGCTCAAAACTTCGGGTTTTTATCGCTTCTTAGGCAAACCCGCGTATTAATATAAAATATACAACTTGCTCCAATTTATAAAACAAGTAGTTTCCACCCCAAGTTATACAGAAATCATTGAAAATCGTTGAAAAAGTGGGGCTATGAAACTCACCTTGAGTTCTGATTATCTAAATATCTCAGATAATGCTCAACGCAAATCGCCAGCGTACAACCTTATTTAAAATTATAGGTCGCATAATACATTATGTAACGTATTAGCTTTGATTATCTAAATCATTTTATGCATGTCTATGTAGCTACATCCACCATCTATTAGTAGTAATTGTAAAATACAACATATTGTTAAATTGTTTATAAAAATCATTTATAAATATACTAATTCTACGTAAAATATGGCACATATAACTTGCGTTTTCAAGTCCGTTTCTCGCGTTTCTTTACGTCCCTACCGCCTTTCTATTTAAGACGACGTATCATAATATGACATTTTTGGTATTTCATGGCATCTGGGTTGAACAGTGGTATTTTGCGGTTGGGATTGTGCTGACCGCTGGGGTGAGTATATGCTTTGTTATAAACTTAAATTAACGTGGTTATACACTCGGATAAGGTCGTATGGGAGTACGTGGAGGGATAGCTCCGGTGGGGGGAAGAGGCTATGGCTGGAGTGGATAGTGCGACGGGGTGGTTTTGGAGTGCTTGAGGGAGTCTGGGTGTCTTTTTGTTTCGGGGCGGGCTGGATGCGTGGTTGTGGGGGGCGGTCGTGGCAGAGGGGTGGATTTGGTGGGGGTGATAACGGGGAAATTACCGAAAACCCGACGAACGCGTAATTCATATTCATTCGTTATTAATTGAAAAAAATTAAAATTTCTTATCATTTTAGACTCCTAAAATGTGTTTTTTTTTTGTTTTTTATTCTTTTATAATTATCCAAATTTCAGGTGTTATAAGGATTTTTATAAAAATTATTTCATAAAACACGTGTAATTAAGCGTAATAAACTCGACAAATTAGCGTCAATACTTTCTTCGTTATTAATCCGTTTTTTTTCCAAGTTTCTTACCATTGCCGGGGACTCGTCTTTTGAGATGTACTATCTTTTAAAAAATGTCAATACCCACCTGTTTGGGAAATGTGAATTGAAACAGCCCCACTTAGGATAATATATGCTATACTTACTTAGTTTATCTTGTTTTAATACACTTTTAATTATAATATTTACCACAAGGTCTTTTATAACTCTTATTTATACTATGTCATATATAGACATTATAATCAATAGTAGTACATATATTGGTTCCATAAGTCCAAGTCATTAAGTCCATAACAACATTTATAAACCATAACTTATTAAAGAAACCTTAATTTAACAAGTTTACATATGAACTTTTTACACCTTAACCAAGTGTGTACAAGAGTTTTACTTCCATTATAACTTTATTTTAGTATTCATGTGACATACACAAAAGTCCATAAACAAGATTTTCATGTCATTTACCATTCTTTTACTTGAAACATATTAAATGAACTTCTAAAACCCTAATTTGCATTAACACTTTTTAAGCTTAATCAAGATTGTAAAATACTTATGTATCCATTTATAACTTCATATTAACATCCATACAACATGTGTATAAGTTCATAAAACTATATTTACAAGAAAATCCATGTTTACAAGTTAAACATATCCTAATGGTGATTTCACTACCTAAACATCACATATACATATAATCATATAAATGAAAAGTTAAAGGCTTTAGATAACCTTAGAAAGATGATATAGGATGATGAGAAATATGATCTAAACCCTTGTTTAGATTCAAAACCCAAGCTTATAACCAAGAAAACCCTAGTTTCCAAATGAAGACCCTAACTTTCCTTTTCTTGATTAATACTTGAATATGGTTAACCAATGCTTGAAAACATCTTAGAATATCTTAGAAATGATGTGTGTAGGTGTGTATGGGTTGTAGAAAATTTGGTATGGATTATCCAAAGAGTGTGTTTGTTGCCGTGGCTATAGAGAAGCAAAAGGGAGGGTTTTTGCTTTGATTTTCACACTAGGAATTGTTATGTATGTGTTATCTTTTACTAGTTAGGCATTATATATCTTAGACTAGTCCAAGTTACTATTGAAAGGTCAAAACTTAGGCTCCAAGGGTGGTAATTGGTCAAGGGACAAAGGGGAGGGTTTTGGGGAAAGTCTTGGTCAAATGTAGCCTAGTCTTGGTTTGCCATAATTAGAGATGTGTTGTACAAGATTTACTAGAAATTTTGGTGGCTAAATGTCCCCCATTACATACATATACACGAAAATAATGAGGGGAGGGGTGGAAAAATATTTTGGTCTTTTATTTAGTGTATACTTGCATTATTTTGAGGCTACATGAAATGTAGATTAAATATAATGTACAATTTGTACATTGTAGGGTTTGATTTGAATTCTTTCATGAAGAATTTGAATAATTTAATAAATACTTGAAGTTTTACATAAACTTTGAGTATTGGGTACAATTGTGGGTATTTGTTGAAGCGTAGATATATTTTTGTGGTTCCGGGTATGCTTAAACGTACTTTATCGCGAAACGTACATAATTCACGTAACCGATAAAAATAAAATAAACAACGACCATAATTATTCTCAAAATAATTATTTAATACTTGATTGATGCCAACGTTTAATGGTTTGATGCCCGTTTACATTGAAAGCTAAATTTTTAGCGTACGCGATTTAACTTAACGTTTACGATTTTAAAGCAAACGCGTACAAGAAAAAAAAATAGTGAATTAAATGACGTCGTTCATTGATCAAAAATACGAATTGTTACATTAACTTTGCGCGATCTACATTTTTTAACTTTTTTTTAAAAAGCGTTGATAGGACAACTATCTGACATTGAGTAGATCATGCTTAACTTTGCGCGATCTACATTTTTTAATCTAGATAGATAATTCTTGAAACGAATATGTATTCATAACATCCTAAACTCAACCTTAAAAAAAATAGCATCAAATATAAAAAACTTCAAGTGCTTAATTCATTTTAATGAAACCCAACGAGGTTCCATACTGTCAGAAGATTTGACATACTCAATGTTACATGAAATGGTGATGAAGAAATTCAATTTGGAAGAAAATGCTGTGATAAACTTATCGTTTAAGCTCTTGTCATTTGACTCTGCTGTTGATATCACAGACGACGCGGAGGTACAATATTTTGTTGGGTGTGCTTGTAACTCCAATGATGAATTTGCACATTTGTTTGTTTTTGAACGGAAAAACAATCAAAAAAATATGTTCTTTAATTTTTTTGAATCAACAACTTTAGAAAACGAAGGCCCATCTAATCAAGAAATACCATCGTCTTTTTTAAACAATGGTATATCTTTTGATTTGGTTTAACTCGTTTGGGTTCTAGAAAATTATATGTTATTATGCTTTCTGTTCGTTTGTTGTAAAAATTTAATGTGTCATTTTAATGATGTAATATATTTGTATTTCAATTAAACTATTTATGTGCCTACAATAAACACTGCATTACTAATTAAACATTGTATCTATAAATATTGTAAACAACACAATTAAAGGGGTAATGACAATAATATCTAATGCAATTTATAATATTTGAACAGTAACTACAAACATGTTTATGACTAGACATGTCACAGACACCAGTATACAAGGATCAAGATCCTCTCAAGTTATAGTCAAACATGATAGATCATGTTCACCAATCACAAATAAGATAAGTACATAAAACATTTTCTTTTAGTAAAAAACATGGGCCCACTTATTCATTAACTCTCACAATAAGAGTAACATGATGAATCATGTTTGACCATAACTTGAGAGGATCTTGATCCCAAAACAAACCACAAAAAGTTACGTAGTAGTTCATGGAACATCTCTCAAGATCAAATAAACTATAAGAATAGTAATGGTCACTGCAGGAAACCGCTGTCACCCCTACCACCTCAGCGTCAACTTAATTTATCTCTTTAAGATCAAATGCTCATAGTAAGGCGAACGCAATCACAACAAAAAACATGCCCCACGAAAATAAATAAACTGACACACTTAAACACATTCATTTCTTTAGTCGCCTGGCCAACCATTCAATTCATTTCAAAAAGAGAGGACGCGGTCACCTTAGTCGTCGTGGGGGGTGAGGGGACGCAGTCGATCGACCCTTTCACTGGATCACCATTACGAACAGTCTAAACCGAAACAAACACCCCCTAAACTCAAGTCATAAAACATGTGTTTTAGTTTAGTCAAAGTTGGTGTAAGAGTAAAAAGTCAAAACCAGACCAAACACATATAAAAAGTACAAAGTAGTTGAAAAAACATTAGATCACCGGCAAAAATGTCATCCTCATCCTCATCATCATCATACACCACCTTAGAAATCATCCAACAAGACACCAATAACCCATCAGTGTTCACTTTTGATCCTGAACCAACCCATCAGCGCCAACAAACGCGCTGTCACTGGCCTTCTTCAGGAGTTCCCACGCGCCTATCCTCACTAGACCAAACCCTGAAGTCTCAGATCATCGTTTTATTCCGGCAGGAGGCAAACACTTTTGCTCGGGAATTGATCTTTCTGCTTTGAACTACCTTCTTGCTTCTATGGATGATGTCCCTTCTGACCGTGGACGCTCTGGTGAGAAGCTGCTACGTCAGATATACATGATGCAGGTAGTTTATATATATATATAGGCTCGACTCGAGTTATTATCGAGCTTCTTTTAAATGATGTGTATGTTTTCTATATAATATATATGTTGGGTTTTTCTAACTTGTGCCCAGCCCCATGCACAAGTTAAAGAGAAGCTTCTTTTAAATGGTTGTGGGGCATGATGCTTAAGGATAATGGGACCACTTAATGGCTGCAGGCCATTCAGAGGGTAACACACAAGTTGTGGGGCCCTTTTTAGAAAAACCCATATATATATTATGTATACTAGATGATTACACGCGCATGGTGTGATGGTGTATAGCGGCGTTGATATGTGTGTGCAAATTTATTTTTATTCTTATGTACTCGTATAGAGTAGTTGAGAGTGAAGAAAATTAATGGATTAAATTGAACATTGGGGTGTTTGTTTCTTGCTTATGGCTTATTTGGGCATTACTATAGTGGCTTATTGTGAAACTATTTGGGCTTTTGTAAGTTTATTAAGGTCATAATGAAATTATATAAGCCGGAAAGTTTCTATGAACTTATATAAGCCGGAAAGTTTCAAAATAAGACGCAAATAGTGAGCTTGTGAAACATAAGCCCAAATCCAAATAAGCCAGCCGAAACAAACACCCCGATTGATTCCATTGCCTTTTATTAGTAAGGTAGTTTTAGTCTAATAGGATTACTCATTTTTAAGTTTTTAAGCAAATGTTATTTATGGATGTATGGAGCTTTTTGAGCCGAGCTCAAGCCGAAATTACATATAATCTTATAATTGTGTTTTAGTTTATTTCAAAAACACATCATTACAATTAATTTGAGCTTTTCGAGCAAAGCTAGAGCTTCCCTCTCAAGCCGAGCTTTAAATTGCCATCTGTACATGCAGGAGGCGGTGAGTGCTATTGAGAAATGTAGGAAGGTGGTGGTTGCAGCTGTGCATGGGGCATGTATTGGTGGAGG